>JXSR01S030114.1:96632-110449 GCA_000969725.1 Ophiothrix spiculata | reverse complement strand
GGATTGACCGATTTTCAAAATTCAAACGGTTTTTGAAAGCTGATCACAAGTTCTTTCCATCTACCACAATAAAAACATGTTTAGCTTAATTCATTTTTTTCACCTGAACTGCCTAGTACAATGAACCAACATTATGATTTTTTATTATATCTTTGTTTTGGTTTAATTATTCAAAATGTTAATTTATGTAATATTACATCAATGTTGCACTAAATTTCAGCAAATAATACAATAGCGTGATAATATGACAGCTGTAGCGTACTTGTTAGGTGTAGTTACAGACAGTTTTCATACCACTTCAAAGTGTTATAAACGTATGAATATTTCATGAGGAAAATTGACGATGGCCAAGGTCATGGTTTGCATATATGGTTGGAACACAACAGTTGATCAGGAATGATAAAAATGGAGAGGTTATGTGTTCAATAATCAAAAGACTTCACCTATTATAGTCTTCAATGATAGTCGCCTTACATCTTTGTTTGTGTTTAAACTTATCATAAATGCAGATGGCTGTTTCATGGAAAATGAAACTTTTTTTGACTTCAAGCAAAAAATCAGCATTTTTATTTGACCATATAAGCAGGTTTTTTTACTCATACGTTTATTACTTGGTACATGAAAAGTATTTCCCAAACAGAAATTTTGAAGTTTTTCTATCTGTGCATGAATGAGCACATGTTTTGTTTTTCTATCTGTGCATGAATGAGCACATGTTTTAACTAAAAAATGTCATAAACGTTACCAAAAAGTTACACCAAAATGTCACAAACGTTACCGAACGTTACCAAATAACACAATGCATTAAAAGAAATCCTGACGATAGAATTCCCTACAACTTTGTGAAATTATTTGTTAATATATTACCATCATCTGTAGAAAGCGCAATACAAAATTTGCAAACACGTCAGATAAGTTTTACTTTGAAGTCATTTAGAGCAAAAAAACACATGAAGTTTATTGAGGATTTTGGCAATTAAGTTTATTTTTAAACACCTACATATATTGGTCCCACTAGTGGGCTCTATTATCAACAACAAAATCGTGGATAGAATGTCTATGTTAGGAGCTGAAGCAATTTAGAAGTGAAATTTTTCTCTTTTTTGGTTACAAACGTTACTTTGGAATTGCCCAGTACAATGTTTTTTTATTGTTACTGTCTGCCTGGAAGAGAAACATGCAGGTGTCTCATAATTGCAATTGATTTAATATTTTTTTATTTCAAACAACAAGATAGAAAAAAAATTGACATTAAAATTAAATTAAAAGGCAAGTGCCAAATTTATTTTCTTCATATTGTTGAAGACAGAAAACAAAACAAAATCAGTTGTTAACCAAAACATTATCATGTATGGAATTTAATACAAATATAAACAGGACATCTAAATAAAAAATATAGATTTTCAAGGTGAAAATAATCAAATATTTTCATTAACAGTTGATAGGTAACTGACCTTGTTAATAACATTTAGATAATTGAATTTATCAATCTGTGCTTCGAGTCTCTTGTGCCCTACAACCAATATTGATTTTTACCAGTGTGATTGTAAAACATCAACTGGTAGGTAGAGATTGTACTCTCAAAAAATAGGTATTATATTTATCTCTACATTGCTTCCTAGTCCATTAGGTTTCTGTCATGTAGATAAAGTAATTTTTGTCAAGACACGGGTATGTTAGAATTTTTTTTTTAATTTTTTATATTGTTAAAAAATTATAAGCATGTTGTTTTATGTTTCTCAACAAAATCAACAAATTCTGATAATTTAGTTCAGTTAGTTTTATTTTCCATATGTTTACAATAAAAATATATTTAAAACAAACCAATAATATGGGGATGTGATTGAAAGGCCAATAAGGCCCGAGGTAATCACAACCCAAAACAAAACAATATATCAGGCAACATACCAGGACAAAACATCTACAAAGGCCATGTGTGCCCCAAACAAAATTTTGCTAATGATAATTTGATAGTAAGTAAAAATGCTTTGATTCAACTGATTGATGCATCTCTACATCTTTCCATATTTAATTTTGTTTTAATCATTCATTCATTTATGTATAGTTTGAAAAATGGAAAATCAGGATATGAAGACTAGTTGGTAGTTATAACAGTACCAGTGGTAATAATTGAAAGGAGAAAGGGTTTTCTAGTAAATTACTGACTGAATGTCAGATAATTGGGATTAACAAGAACAATCTGTTGAATGAAATGTATTTGGAGATATTCCATTTAAATGCCCCAGTTTAATAACCAGAGTAGACATAAAAAAGCATATCCGTTAAATATAATCTTTTGAAATACAGAATATTGTTATTGCTGTCTGGAATATTAGAAAGCACCAATCCAGGGGGGGGGGGCAGTCAAGTATTATACTGTTAGTATGCATGACCACGAAAACATCAAATTAGAGTTGTTGGGGATAATTGTTAGTTTTGAACATTTTATTGTAAGCATTTTGGAGGTATTTTATTCTAGATCTTGATCAAATTCTGCATCTAAAAAGAGTGCAATTTCAGTTGTTTTACATTGTCAGTAACTTTAAGAAAGGAATTTGTATCAAAATAAATGAGATGGTAGTGTGAAATGGGTGGATTTTTACATGGGTTAAAATAATGTAGATGAATCGATCACCATGAGAATTTCCTTTGAATAATACATATGGTAAAGACAGCTGTAATGACAATTACTGATAAATTGAAATATGTGTATAATTTTCATTTGATAGATAAATAAATGATGATCTTTTCATAAAAATTCAGTTTGTGCACCCACCATGTTGTACATTTATTGGTAAAAGCTAGAAGCATCATCCATGTAAGACAAAATGTCAATGAAAAGAACAACTTATATATCTCTCACAACATTAGGGCTACTCTGTCTATTCTAATATATATCTATATCTCCTAATCAAAGCAGTACATCTATATTGCAATTGCTAGACCTGTCTAGACATTTAAAGGCTAGTAATGAATGCTCAAGAAATTTTAATAACTGATGAAAATAAAAAAACAAAGGCATAATTAGTATGCTTGATCTGATATATTGGATCGTTTCCCATTTTGCAAATCAAAAAAAAAAAAAAAATCTCCGGTGTCCATTCCATTTTATTATTTGTTATTATCATCCCTATGTTAGTAGTCTTTTTAGTAGGCAATGGGTATTAGGATTAGGTATAATTAATTTGTAATCTCAAAAGCAAATGTATAATAGTAGAGGATTGTTTCAAAAACAAGCATCATATTTATACAATGTGAAATGCAGCAATTTTACTCTTGACGATTCGAAAACATGTTACTATCAAAACTAGATTGGCGCCTTTTCTTGATTGTGTTAAAAATTGGCCATTGAAAAATTCAATTTAAATGTAACAAATTTAGAAATTGGTTTTCTGCCTGTAGATGCGTGCATTACTTGGTGTAGCCGACAGCTAAATTGACATCCAGTCAATCTTGTCAGCCTGACCAATGGTCAATAGATTACTTAGCTTCACTTTGTGTAGTAAAGCGAGAGAAAATTTGTAGATAGATTTTATCACCTGATTTATTGCTTCACTTGTCATGATGCTGTCCAAAGTGACAATATATAACGAGATTGGCAATGTAGAAATTGGAGCTAGCTCAGCCAACGGCTTGACTCTTCTTTTGCTTGTTATATGAAAAATGATTTCTATATAGAAGCAAATGTATACAAATAAGGTTGTGCTCATGCAACTAGTTTTCTTCACTAACTATGTTTTATTTATCAATATCTTGTTGTGCAACATAACTTTACAAAATATCTATCCCAATTGTCAGTGGTTTAATGTGTTAGTTGTTCATCTCTGTTTGTCTGGGCATTGTTTCCCCAAGGTCTTAATGTTCAATGCAGCCAGTTAGGTTTGTCATCTATTCACCTTAAGCCTTGCTCACACTGTGGCCTTAACATTCGTCACCCTCCATTGTGAATACATCAGATTCCTTTTATCTGTTTGCGGTGCATTTTGCACTGTAAATGTACTGGTAGTTGTATAATTTAAAGCACATGATTGAATGGTATCAGGTTGAAGTTGAAAATTTTTGGACCATCCATTTTTAATCAGGTTCTGCATGCATTCTGCATGCTTTGTGATTTGAATCGATATAACAGTGTTTAGCGAGAGTGATTCCTTTTACCCGGTCCATTTGCGGTGCGCTTGAATCGGTCCCAGAAGCGATTCTTCCGTTTTGAATGCGTTTTTCGTGCAGAAACTTTTCAATCAGAGAAGATGATGAAATGGAACCACATTGAAAATGGATAAACAAAATTGAATCTCAGCTTCAACCTGATACCAATCAGCTCCATTCAATCGTGTGCTTTAAATTATACCATTACCAGTACCCTTACAGAGCAAAACGCACCACAACCGCACTGCAAAAGGATAAAAGGAATCTGGTCTTTAGTCAAGGTTACTACTAAAATGGACACATCATCCAATGACTTTTGAATACCTCCAGAAAAAAGAACATTTATAAAGTTTCAAAACTTCCAAATGAAAGTGTTTTGACATCATGTTTCCCACTCAGTTTCATATAGATTAAGTGAAATAACAAGAGCAATTTTAGAATTTTAAATAGTAAGCAATTTTAGAATATTTAAAGTACATATTTCTTTCCCTGAAGATTCTCCCTATTGTAATGCCTAAATATTATGAAAGTACAGCTGATATTCACATATATCCAGGAAAGTATTAGAAGAAAACTAATCCAATTACACATAATTTCAGTATGAATATTCCAAGTACTATTGCCTAAGGTAAATCAGTATTAGAGATACATCAGGGAGTTGATATTTAGCATGCATTAAGACATATCGTAGTATCTTATTCCTGATCAAATATTCTATGTGTTTTGGTGACATTTTCATCTTCCTCTTAGGAGAATTACATCATTGATTGACACTGTATGATTAGATATACTGGCGCTTAAAGCTTAGCTCATAGACATGCAATTAAGAGTCATAAAATCCACTAATGTTTCTACTTCTTAGCTAAATGATCTGAATTTATTATTTTTGTTGCATGTTGCCTGGTATTATGTTTTATTGAAGTATTAAATGAAATATATGTAATCAATACTGTGTTTCACTTAGACTCCATAACTATAATTTATCATCATATTCAGAATATTACCATATATTCTGTTTCAGGTTCTTAATGTCAAGTATATTGATTTTCTTGGGTTGGTTGCAAACTGAAATGATTATAAACTGAATTGATTGGAAAGATAAAAATATTGAGCAAAATAGAGTAAGAAATTTACAAATTGTGTTTGTATATTTGAAATATTATGGTTAAATCTCAAAAATTATAGTGCTTAGACCTGCTTGAACCGATTGATTCTGTACATGCATGAAGTCAATTTACTATGTAGTCTTTTATCTGCAGGCGGCACACCACAATAGAGCTTCCCATTGACTTACTGTACAAAATGGCTTCCTAAAAACACCCGATAACTCAATAATAAAGCAACTGGTTGCTTCAACATTGCCTTTTCTCAGATGATTATGATCTCTTTTGACACAAAATGATGATAAAAGTACACCTTCAAGGCAAAATTTTCAAGAAACTGGACGCTGAAGTATAACGTCCCCTATCACCGACAGCCGAATTTTGTATTTCCAGAATCAAGCGCAAATTAAGGAAAACCCTTTAAATTTTACCACATTAATCTGGAGATCAAAAATGGCATCAGAGCATCTTTAAATAAACCTAACTTTATAATTAGAACAAAATATTGACCAAACATATTGCCCTTCCATACGTTTTGAAGTCTTGTTTTTAGAAGGGCAGTCAATTTTGCCGATTTTAGAAATGCCGGATTGCGAGTGCTGGTTATTTAGTGTAGTGCGCTCTGAAAAATAGTCACTTTAAAATCCAATGCCTCTAGAGAGAAGGTACATATTGATTAGAAACATTAATTGTGTAAAGGCAAAATCTAGAATTTCATTTAAGGAATTATGTTGCCGTGGTGCAAAAGTGTCACAATGTGATGGCTGTAAGCTTAAGCAATTCGAGCACAGGTTTACAAGATTATGGTGATTGCATCTAAAGTGAGAATTTGAGGCCAGATGTAGGCAGTTTTTGAATTACGAAGCAGAACATTTTCAATTTCCTTTGCATAAACACTATTTTTTTTCTTTTTCAAAGAAACATTTTTTTCCCAAATAATTTTGAGGTAAAAGAGTTTTTAATAAAATTTCCTTTGCAGAAAGAGTATTTGTTAGTGTTTTTTCCATAAAACAATGTTATAAGATTGTTATTTCAATATAGATGTGAGGTAAAACAGTTTTTAAAACGAAGAATCATTTCTAATTAAGTAAATCCATGTGCATATTTTCCCTCAACTTGTTTTGTCATTAACAAAATACACAATGTGTCTATGTGTACTTTCCCATATTAATAGATTTACATTTTTGATCCCAAGTTTAATCAACAAATGGTCATGAAACTATGCAGCTTTTAAGCCTAATCATTTGGAGGGTATTAATATCTACCAAATACAAATCCAGTTGGTTAAGGAAATCAAAAGTATAAGGTAACTGAAATATATTGTAATAAATACCTGGAAAATTACTTTTGAGTAATATAAAAAAAATGTGTTGAAATACCCAAGGCAACAAGAAGCCTTTTGCAGCATTTTTGCACTAAATACCTGGAAAATTACTTTGGATTAATATAGAAATGTGTTAAAATATCCGAGGCAACAAGAAGCCTTTGGCAGCATTTGAATGGCTTATATAATAAATAGTATTAGATATATCAAATATCATGACCTGATTAATTCAAGTATTTTGATTACATTTATGATGTTTGGTATCAATTTCCAAAGATTAGTAGGTCATGTCTGTAATTACATCCAAAGAAGGCTTACAGATTTACTGGTATCGTTTATGAAAAAATTGAAAAGGCAATCAATTTTAAAAGGTCTACATTTAGTCATATCAAATAACAGCTCCAATTTCATTTCAAGCACTGCGCTTGCAAATGTGTGAACCTTACTGTTAGTTGTAAATTATTTAAAATGAAGGGTCTGAATCCAAAAAGGAGAAAATCATGAATTTTTGAGTATTCCAGACCATTATTATAAATATTTCTAGCCTTAAAGCCAACCTCTGGCCATTTTCATTTTTCTACTTGTCTAGAAACTCCATGATATGATTTTATAAGTATGTGTTATAGCATGAGCCTTTAGGGCGAATGCTATAACACACTTAGCACACAACCACAAGTGCATCATCAAGGGAGTATGATTATGATTTTTTTCCCATATAGTGTGTCTAGACAGGGCTTGTTATCACAAATTTTAATTAGGATACCATCACAGTTTTAGCTCCAAGACGAGCTTATTTTGCATTGCCACTGGCAAAGATTCCTAATCAGACCAATTATTACATAAGAATTTTCTTTATTAGGAGTGGTCATTCTACCCCATGGTGCTGATGTTATAGAGACAACAGAAACGCAGTGTTTTCAATTTATAGGCCTGGAAATTTTGACCTTCACAAACAAGCTGTATATGCTACATTGAATTTAGTCAAGAAACAAACATTTAACAAGTAAAAAACAGATGTTACTTTAGAGACATGATAACTTTGTAGAAGGATATAAGATATAGCAAATCTGGTGTGCTAAGGAATAAAATGAAACCTTGATGAACTTTACCCGATATCCATAAGTCAAGTTATTGTCCGCCAAAGTTTGCCATAGAGTAAAAGATGAAATTGAGATTAATGCATTCAAAATCCAAAAATTACCATATCTTATGTCAGTGGTTCTTGAAAAGGTTCTTCAGGTGACGGTGTCACCTGAAGAACCATTTCAAGAACCACTGACCCAAGACTGGACATCATAAAGTGTGGAATTAAAATTTATGACAAATGGCAGCTATTGCAGAAACGACTTTCTTGCAATCGAATGATGATATATGATGAGTTTGTTTTATTGCGTGAGCAGACCATTTTATGCCATGCCATATTGCTTTAGTATTACATATCTTGTACCCCTTAGTCTACTGTCAAAGCATACATGATATACATTATAAGCATAGGCAAATTGAGCCAGACGTATAAAGCATTATTATGTAATGCTAATAGGGAGGCTTTACGCCTTCCTGTCTCTTGCTTTTGCATTATGTATTTGATTAAAGGTATCCACCAATTCAACATAATTGCATTATTGCATTTTTTTCTTTCAAGATGAAGGATTATTTTTCATTATCAAGAAATCCATTAAGAAATACATAAATCCATAATCTTACTAGTTAGCAATTGAATACACTAGAATAAGAACATCGCAACTCCAATAGCTCCCTTCTGTTAATTATATTTATAAAATATAAATGCATATAAATTTCTGAAAATGCTTTCACATCACTAAAATAGCATTTCCATGTTAATAACCTAAGATCAAATGTGACACTATGATTGGGATAAAGACATGGAAATGCTTTTTAGTGATTTGAAAGCATTTTCAGAGATTTATATGCATTTATATTTTACATAACTGAACAGAAGGGAGCTATTGGAGTTGGGATGTTCTTATTCTGGCGTATTCAATTAGTTAGGTAAAAGTATGTCATAGGAATTGGAATAAGTTGATATCTCATGTTACTTTGTGGAGTTTAATCAATTTCTTAGCTATATCGTCATGTTTGTCATTAAAGAAGAGAAGAACGATATATATACCTATGTCATCCCATTTGTGTTCTTGTATCTTTTACATTTGTTTTTTTTAAATTTTTTCCCCTTTGGAGATTTTTTCTGTTTGTCCATTGTTCTTTGTAATATATATTCCTAAACATTTCATTGTATTAATGTTATAGCTTTAGATAATAGCTCTAGTCTAGCTCTCTGAGATTGATGTAAGCTGACTGGCTATAGACTATAGATAAAGCCAACATTTCATGTCCAGTTAAAACTAATAATCCTGTCTGAGATTCATGCAAGTTGACTTGCACTCCAGAGACCTATGATAATGCCAATGACCGATATGGCACGTTCAACAACCTATGTTTAGCCTAACATGGATGAATGACTGTGGTTTGGATATCGCAAACAAAATACCTCCTTTATTTTTCATTTTATTTCAGTTGAGTTTGTTTCAATTCATTAAAGGATTCTTTTAGATTCAAACTGTAAGTTAATTTTTATATGTGGTACTAATTGGTTTTTAAAAAAATGTTCCCAGACAGGTAGTCTACCAACAGCATGTAAGCTAAGAAATAACTTTGCCGATGTTACCATACAGCCATTGTGATTCTTGCTGTCTTGTTTTCCATCAAAAGCAAACAAATCGTCAAGAATATCAAGTATCAAGTATATTTTATTTGCATATAAAAACAATACAGCAAAACAGCAAACCAAATAAAAACCATATGGAGGAGAAGGCTAGAAGTAAGGCCCGTTAAATTGCCAACCCCTTATAACAACATATTACATAAACATACAAAAAAATATCATAAATAGGAATAGTCTAGAAGAAATACATCAAAGACACAACAACCATTAGCTCAAAGGGCGCGGTGAAAGTGAGATCACTCATAGGATTGTAATAGATGGCGTTTGATATTAGTTCTAAAATGTTTAACGGATTTAGAATCTTTTATTGTATTTGGTAAAGAGTTCCATAATATAGGACCGTTTGTTCTTATGCATTGATCAGAAAAGGTCTTCTTATTATTTGTTAATTGTAAATCGTTGGTGTGTCTTGTTCCATACTTTTGAATATCAGAACGCTTTATGAAATTGTCATTGAATGATCTTGGCAAATCCTTGATAATAAATCTGTACATGAAAACACCCAGTCCAACCGTATACATGTTGTTGAAATTAAGGAGATTTGATTTGAGGAACAAAGGTGCAGTATGACATCTATAATGGGAGTTGGTGATTGTTCTTATTATATTCCTGAGCCGAGATGTTTTTACAATGTTATCCAAATTTCCTATTGTTGATATTGGCCTCCTACTCTCCTTTTGCCTGCAGACAATCTCCTGCCGGATACAGCATACCAAAGTACCCCATTGTCATTTCCTGATCTATACTTTGATCAACAGTAAATAGGCGGGAATTATGGGGATTTCCGTCCTCCGCAAGTGAACATAATCCCAGTTACACGTGCGCCGTAGATATTGATGTGCGAGTCACACATACAACGCGCACTGAGTCCAGTTACGCACACGCTCATCTGTATCAGTTCGCGATGTGAAGCAGCCCACCTATTTGGTGTTGGTCAAAATATAGCGAGGGGATCGATAGAATTTCCAGGACACTCTCACATGCTCAACGAGGCTAGTATGAAACTGAACACGTCTTATAAAACTCACAACTTTATCCACTTACATATTGCATCTATACTTAAGAATAGTATCTTGGTAAAATTCGAGGTGATGAAAATACAATCTTCTTTTTTATCAGGCATTAAGGCCACACCTTGAATTGACATTTCTTCGGATTATGGCTAATTCAGTACACTTAAAGTAAGGAAATACCTTACCTATGCATTAAAACAAAGGATCTATTGTCCCCTGCCAATAAATTGGACATGTGATGGACAACTTCTACTTCTACGCTTATTCTCATCAAAGCCTTTTCAGCATCTATATGAGCTCACTGGTCCTAGAGAGATGATATACTTTTGAAGGTATATACCTTCATTTATTGATGGGAAATTCCATGAGAAACCTGCACTTACCGTCACCTGCTATTCATCGTAATGTGAGCCCGCCTTAAGTGCCTTGAGCGTTCTTTATCATTTCTTTAGTTTGTTTTAATTGCCTCTTTGTCCTTAACATGAACGTGCCTCAGTTGATCTCCATTATCAAAGAAAAACATAGAAACAATGAACACTTTTAATGATTTTTTTTCATATATTATTATAGATATAATCTTTTGTAGACATTACTTGACAGTCTTGGCTTTCTTGTGATTTGTTACAAATAACAATTGTAGTAAATAACATAATAAATATCAGAAGTAAATAATATAATAAGTATCAGAAATGTCAGAATGCCTTTAAATTTACCATTAATGGTAACCAACAGCTTCATATAATTCATTTTACGCTTTTTGTAAAATTATTATGCTGTTAATGTAATTTGTATTATTATTGGTGCAATATGGGCATGCAGTTATGGAAATCAAATTATATTCTCTTTTCTACCAGCAGAATTTAATATTGCACATGTTGTCAACACATAATGATGTTTTTATAGTTATGAATGACACCGTTTGTTTTTTCATTTTGAATTTTCCTTCGGCATTGATGAGGTAAAAATCTTTGATTTTGAAGTTCATGTCTGGTGGGATAGTACAGTGAACCAATGTAATGATTTCTTACATATTTGTTTTGTAATAATTATTCAAAATGTCAATTTATGTTATATTACATCAATGTTGCACAAAATTTAAGCAAATAAAACAATAGCGTGATAACATGACATCTGTAGCGACCTTGTGGGGTGTAGTCAACAACAGGTTTTGTATCACTTCAAAGTGTTAACAACATATGCATATTTCATGAGGGAATTAACGGAAGGTCAAGGTCATGTTTTGCAAATATGTGATGACTCACACCGAAAAGGGGGACTTTGCGACGATCTGCAAAATGAGATATCAGGCTTTGAAGTTGAGAAGTGGTAAAATTTTCGTCTGGGGTGAATTTGAGATTTTGTGATATTATAAATCTTCCTACCAAGCCGTTTTCTATAAATTTGTGAAAAAAGATGATTTTTAATCAATTTTCTAACACCGTGTCAATCTCGTTTTCGCAATTTTGTGATCGGAAGAAAAAACATCCATTTAATTAAAGATATGCCTAATTTGCCATACTTTTGTAACTGTATGTATCTTGACAATGTATGTGTCAAATTTGATGATGATTAAGTGCTCCTAAGGACCTGTTGCTAAGGAGATTTTGTGTATAGTTGAATAATAATCAATAAAATTGATGCTTTCACAAACCCAAACTGTAAAGCCTGTTTTCTCCAATTGCTATTTTTGAAAAGTGATCAACAGGCTCTTACTAAAATAGCCATATCTTCGGAACGGATTGTTGTATCTAAATGTTTGAGGTACCAAATTACTTGTGAAACTCTAAGCTTTCTCATGATGCCAAAAACTCAATTTTGATGTCGGAACCCAAGTCCCCCCTTTCGGTGTGAGTCATCACATATGTTTGGAACACAACAGATTATCAGGAATGAAAATAAAGAACTTTTAAATGGAGAGGTTGTGTGTACAATAATCAAAAGACATGTATTCACCTTACATCATTGTTCACGTGCAAACTTACCGCAAATGCAGAGCAATATTTTTTATTGTTACTGTCTGCCTAAAAGAGAAACAATCAGGTGTCTCCTAATGACAATTGAGAATTTTTCTTTTCTTTTTGCAAAAGAAAAAATGACATTATAATTCAAAGGCAGGTGCCAGATTGATTTTTGTTAATTTTGTCAAAACACAACAACAAACAATTAAACAACAACGACAAGCAAAATCATTTAGAATTTAATACAAAAATGAACAGGACATCTAGATAAAAAATATAGATTTTCAAGGTGAAAATAATTAAATATTTTCATTAACAGTTGATGCTAAAGGCTGCTTGTCCTCATTCCTAATCAACAAAATAGGTAACTGACCTGATTAATGACATTTAGATAATTGAATTTATCAATCTGTGCTTCAAGTCTCTTTTGCCCTACAACCAACATTGATTTTTACAAGTGTGATTATAAAACATCAACTGGTAGAGATGTAGTACTCTCAAAAATAGTGTTTTATTTTTCTTTCCATTGCTTCCTAGTTCATTACATAAGTATTTCTGTCAATATATGATAGATTTTTTTTATATGTTTTTATATTGTTGTGAATATGGTATTTATCACATTGTTTACAATTAATAAGTGAAAAGAATAGGCTATACCGCTGATTTACTGAGTAAAAATGCTTTGATTTAAATGATTGATTGCATTAATTGTAGTCAATGCATCTTTCCAGATTTAATTATGTTTCAATCATTCTTGTGTTCATTTTTGTATAATTTTGAAAATAGAAAAAATGGTTATGTATGGAGGTCTTTTGGTAGTTATAACAGTAGCAGTGATTATTAATCTGGTTTATTGCACTAAAAGTGCCTCATTATTATTAATGAGAAGGAGGTTAGGCGTCCTGGCAAATTACGGATTAAATCTCAGAAAATTAAAGTTCTTTTATTAAATATGAAAATCTATTTAGATTGACAAGAACAATTTGTTGATTTTATAGAATATGTTTGTGTAATGTTCCATTTAAATGCTCCACTTTAATAGCTATTGTATTTAAATGTTCCAGTTTAATGGACTACGGTAGACATTAGGTTAATCCTTCAAATATTATCATTTGAAACACAGAATGTTGTGATTACTGTCTGGATCATCAGTTGGAGCTGATCCTTGGGGATAGGGTGCAGTTAAGTATAATGTTGTATGAATTATGGGACCATGAAAATAGCAAATTGGGGTTTTCACGCATGTATCTCATAAAGGGTCGGTATTTTTACACTGAATGGTGAATCAAGTGACAGCATTTACTTAAACGGACAGTTTCTAGAAAATGGCTACTTTTCCATTAAATCTGAGTTAGTCTCAATAAGTCACATGTTAGGTTCTATTAAATTTACTGTTTAATTTTGTTAATATTTATTAAAAGTATCTGAATTTCTTTTTAAATTTACCATTAATGGTAACCAACAGCTTCATATAATTCATTTTACGCTTTTTGTAAAATTATTATGCTGTTAATGTAATTTGTATTATTA
>JXSR01S030114.1:84518-96582 GCA_000969725.1 Ophiothrix spiculata | reverse complement strand
GTTCTATTAAATTTACTGTTTAATTTTGTTAATATTTATTAAAAGTATCTGAATTTCTTTAAAATGAAAGATTTTTTTAAATCTGCTTAAATGACATATATCATACATTTACTTTTGATAGCTACAAGCATCATCCATGTATACAATAATATATATCTCACAGCACAAGGGCCACTCTGTCTATTCTAATATATATCTGTGTCTCCTAATTAAAGCAGTACATCTATATTGCAATTGCTAGACCTGTCTAGACATCTAAAGGCTAGTAATGAATGCTCAAGAAATTTTAATCACTGATGAAAATCAAAAAACATAGGCATGATTGGTATTCTTGATATGAAATATTGAGTCATTTCCCGTTTTCCCATTTCATACATTATGATTCTTTGTTCCTACATGCAATAGCCCAACAGACAGAGCATAAATTATCTTTGAGTTGTTTTATGAAAATACATTTGTGACCTTCCAGCCCGTATGAGCAGTAAATGCCAGAAACTTCATTTTGCGCTACAAGTAAAAAATACATGTCAAGGTCATAATTTGCCGAAATTTATTTTTTGACAGATTCACAGTCCTAGTGCTAACTACAAAATACCAGCAAAGTTTTATTTCAAGAACATGATAGGAAATGTGAAATAAATATTCTTAAGAGGATCAACAGAAAATATAGGGCTTACTAATCTTTGAACGCGTTTATCACAGTTATACGTTTTACTCCCTGACAACCTTTGACGGACCATAACTTGACTTCTGGAAATCGTGTGAAGTTGATTAAGGTGTCATTTTAATTCTTAAAGCATGGTCTTTGCAAATAATTAAAAAAGTGAAAATGACAAGTGCTGGCATTTACTGCTGTTTTGGGCTGGACGGTCACATTTGTGTTTTAAGTCATTTGAAAATGAAATGTTTATAGCTCGAGGTTTACTGCTTCATCTGAAAATGAAACTGACCTATATCTATTTTATTTTTACCAATTTTTCAACTTTAAATTATATCGTAAGGGCTACATATCTGTATCGATGAAATTTATTTTAATGCTCTCCATGCATTGATTTTATAGAACCTTAAAAATGACACATATTTTTCAAAAGATTATAACAGGTTTGCCATAAAAACACACATTGAAAAAAACCACCACTATTAAGTGACACCCATTCTTTAGAAATATGCATAATATTTTGTGTTGTCTTTGCATACATATCGTATTAAATATGATGATGGTTATATGAGAGCTTTTGAATTAATGAAAGAGGTAGCATGTAAACGTGTCAAAAATGATCAAGAATAGATATTACATATTTTTCAAGTATCTTGAGCTTTACTTAATACCTGTGCATGACTGGATGCATTAACACTTTGAATAAAGACTATGAGTATTTCAACGATTTAATAAGTAATGACAAAATGTGGATAAATATCATGATTACTGAATAAAGATGCATATTTCATGTTGTGAAAACCCCGTGCGGGTCCGGGGTTGTAGAATAGGCCCGATTTATCCCCTGCATGTTCGTAAGAGGCGAATAAAAGGGGACCAATGTTGTTGTAATCAATGTTGGTTGTAAATAGTTTTAAAGTTTTTAAAGTGTTTAGCGTATAGATCAATTTCTACTGTTGAACGAAGTCAATAATAAAGGTTCAGGCATTCGAAGGATTATTAGTGGTGGAAGATAATATCGAAAGATCAGATATAGATATCATTGTTGTTGGAATGACTAATGCTGATGAAACATTCTTGTCTACTGTTTGGACTGTGCACATATCTGTTGAGACATTTGTTGAGAGAGGGAATATTGTAGAATCTATTGTTGAAGGAACTCGAGATAAAGGAACAGCCGTTGGAGTGTTGAAGCTAATATTGAACGTACAGTTGTTGATGGCATCATTGTTGGATCGACTAATACTGATTAAGATGTTTGAAGTATTCTTATCGACTCTATAGACTGTGTACATATCTGTTGAGACGAATTGATTAACATTGATGAAAATGTTTGAAACATTCTTATCGACTGTATAGACTTTGTACCAATCTGTAGTGACTGTTATTGAAAGAACAATTTTTGAAAAATCTACTGTTCAAAGAACTCACGATAAAGGAACAGACATTGGAAGGACTTTCAAGTGAAGATGTTATTATTAATTCTTGTGTTATTGAAATGTTATGGAAAAAACCTGTTTTGACACTAAATAACACAGAAGTGTTGATGTGTCGTAAAATCTGCTGCAAATTCTTATTATTTGCTTTATTTTTGTTGCCTATTTTCAACAGTTTCTTGAAAAGTGTTCTGTCACAAAGTCCCCCTTTTCGGGGTGAGTCATCACATATAAACTAAATGAATTAAGTAAAACAACCTTCCTGATTAAAAAAACCAGGAATGATGTAATATTTTTACTCATGCCTTAAGGCTAATTATCATCCAATCGTGAGGGAGCCAAGAAATCACCATGGAAAAATTCAATTAAAAAGTGAAAAATTATGGAAATTGGTTTTCTGCCTGTAGATACAGGGATTGCTGACTGCTAAATTGACATCTTGTCAATCTTGTCAGTGTGACCAATGGTCAATAGATTACGTAGCTTCGCTTTGTGGAGTGAATTTATATAGTAAAGCAAGAGCAATTTGTAGATAGATTTTATCACATGATTTACTGCTTCACTTCTCATGATGCTGTTGCAAAGTGGCAGTAAATAACAAGATTGGCAATGTCCAAATTGGAGCTCAGCCAAAAGGTAAACCAACCTTTTGTTGCTTATTATATGGAAAATAATGGCTTAAAGTGAATGAAAAAAATGCTTATGCAAGTGGTTTTTGTCCGAAAAAATGGCATTTTATTTCACTAGCTATTGTTCTGTAAAGTTATTTAAAAACTCCTAAATGAAAATATTTCAACATTATACTTATAATTCATTCACACGAATTAAAGGAAATGACAAGAGAAATTATAGTATATATCATCAGAAGAGCCACCCGATCCAGTCTGTCCATGTTCTTGCCGTTCCTGTATCCAGCACTGTTTCCATCTTTCATCCATGCAGCCGTGCATATATGGAATAACTTGCCAGATAGTGTAGTCGGTCACATCTCTGATAATGGTGTGACACCCTTTAAAAGGAGAGTGCATGCATATCTTATGTCATGTGTTTAAAGCTTTTCCCCAGCACTCCAGTTCTCCTTTTGCTGTGAACCTCTGATTAGACCATGTAGATTTCTATCATAGTGCAGTAGAGCTTATATGATAGTCTTTTCTCCATGGGCTATTGTTCACTTCAGCATTTTATTTAAAAAAAAAAGTCAAACATTATGCAATTTACGAATATCATAAAGTACATATTTCTATCCCTGATGCTTCTACAAATCCTACTTCTTAAAAGTGATAAAAGGTACAGCTGATATTCACACATCTCTAGGAAAGTACCAGAAGATGAATATTAATCCAATTATACACAATTTCAGTTTGAATATTCCAAGTCCTATTGCCCAAGGTAAATCAGTACTAGAGATACATCAGGGACTTGATATTTAGCAAGCATTAAGACATATCAAAGTATCTTATTCCTGATCAGATATTCTGTGTGTTGTGGTGACATTTTCATCTTCCTCTTAGGAGAATTACATCATTGATTGATGCTATTTGATTAGATATACTAGTGCTTCCAGCTTTGCTCATAGACATGCAATTACGAGTCATAAAATCCACTCATGTTTCTACTTTTTAGCTAAATTATCTGAACTTATTACTTTTGTGACATGTTGCATTTTATTCAAGTATTAAACACAATACATGTAATCAATACTCCAGTTTTACTAAGACTCTAAAAACATATATCATGCACACTTTTGCAAAGAATTGTGTTGCAAGGTATATAAAATATTTTGCGAAATTAGTACAAAACTGTTGTTATTACTTAGCTTGTTATAAGCCATTTATGAAATAAAGCACCCTCAAAAATTAAACATGTTTTCAACAAAACATAATCGCATTGCAATAACAACTAGAATGACAGTTCTAAATGTGATCCAGACTGAATTAAGTGAACTGGCCCAGATCCTTTCTGCTAATTTTGTAACTGTATATTTTTTCGATATCAGGTATCGATGGAGCATGTTTATGGTAATATAAGATACAAGTATGTTTTGCTTATTTTTTGGTATACTGGAATTTCGAAACAATTGCAAATCTTTACCAACTATATTCGGCTAAAAAAAACCTCCACAAAAGCAGTGTTTCTAGTTTCAAATGTTATAAATATCTTGTTCCCACACTTGTGATGATTAAACAAATTGTTTTTGATTTAACTGTTTCACAATGAATATGTATCCAACATCCTTGAGTAGCTTCATTGTTAAATCTTTGAGAATTAAACAAAAATATATTCTTTTAGTTTTCAATATATTATCAAGCATTGATAGAGTGGTTTCAAAAGCTTTCAATGGTAAGTGGAATCTAGGCTAGTCCCTTTAATCTGTCTGATGAATTTTGACATATCTGTTTCATTCGTGTCAGCAATATAGCAAAATCCAATATAACCGATGAAAATGTGACAGTCGGAAACAGCATTGAAGTCTAGATTACTATATGGAGATAGAACGGCTGCTTTTATTCCAAACAAATCATAATTAGATTTGAAGCAAGAATACAAGTAAAAACGAGACTGTTTCTCTCATTGTCACTGTGAATAATTACCTGTTTTTCAAAAGTACCTTGGGGGTTTGTTGCTTTGATGTATAGCTGTTTATCTGCAAATTAACTTGTGCAAATATAGCAGTTTTCTTTTGTAAAATATAACTTCATGATATATACAAATTTTTGTTTTGTTTTCTGATAGGTATTTTTTATTTTTGCATTTCATTTGACACGGAAGTGATTTTATTAGCCAGTTTTAATTTGAAGTATTGATCATCGCTCTTATTCAACATTATACTCTTAAGGGTTAATGATATTTATGATTTAAGAAATTGCCCAATTATAACATACATTTTATTGTTTGATTTGATTTTTATATTTTCCATCAAAATGCAAATTCATTGTTGCTGTTTTGCTTATTCATGTAGATGCATCGATGTTAAAGGGACTTGCCTAGATTCCACTTAGAATTAAAAACTTAAGGAAATGCTTAAAATAAAGCTAAAAAGTGTAGTTAAATTCAAAAAAACTACAAAAATTTACACAGAAATGGCTCAAATTGACAGCGAATTAATTTGCAATATATCTATATGTGATGGTGGTGTGACTATCCAGTGTTTTCTAAATCCTAAATTTGTACCTCGGATGGCTTTACCAGATAAAAGATCAAATGAAACTCTTGGAGATAAGTTAAAACATATCAAAAGAGAAACAATTTTATCAAAAATAATTTTGTTTACCCATCACAGGTGTAGAAACAAGATCTTTTTAAGATTTGAAACTAAAAACACTTTTTCAACCATTTTTTGTCGCCGGAAATAGAACGGCTTCTTTTATTCCAAACAAATCATAATTAGATTTGAAGCAAGAATACAAGTAAAAATGAGACTGTTTCTCTCATTGTTACTGTGAATAATTACCTGTTTTTCAAAAGTACCTTGGGGGTTTGTTGCTTTGATGAATAGCTGTTTGTATGCAAATTAACTTGTGCAAATATAGCATTTTTCTTTTGAAAAATATAACTTCATGATATATACAAATTTTGTTTAGTTTTCTGATAGGTATTTTTTATTTATGCATTTCATTTGGCACAGAAGTGATTTTATTAGCCCGTTTTAATTGGAATATTGATCATCTCTCAAATTCAACATTATACTCAAAGGATTAATGATTGAATGCTTGATATTTATGATGTAAGAAATTGCTCAATTATAACATACATTTTATTAAGACTCAAAATATTGGCTTTTATTATTAATATTCCCATCAAAATGCAAATTCAGTGTTGCTGTTTTGCATATTCATGTAGATGCAGCGATGTGAGGCATGAGAATTTCCAGGTTTTTTTTTTCATGAGTGGCACCCTTATGTCTGTATATTTTGGCTCACTTTTTCCAGGACAAATTTTGAGTTAAATATTGTTTCAATAATCATTGTGTTTTAACACTAAGCATAAAATGCCTTTAAAAACTGCATTACCTGTATCACTGTTATTTTTATGTCACCCAAACACCTATTGCATTCTCTTTAAGATTGTTTTAATAGATCCAAGGTTTTGTCTTAATTGTTTGATATAGGATCAAGCGAAACCTATGATTATTCCTATTAGTTGAGCAATTTACAATAATGTACTGTTTGGTTTATTTTTTACAACAATTGATTTAATTGAGATTTTAGAAGTTGTTCAATGTTCCTAGAGAATTTAACAAAGATATCTTAAGCATTTTTTTTATGTGTTATCATTTGTGAGTTTCCGTCTTTCTCTCCCTCTCTCTCTTGACTTCTACAGCTATTATGACACTTATTTAATTTAAATTTCTCACTTTTTACTTAAATATTTTGAAGATGACATGGAGTTTGTAATTTTGTATGCATTACTTACCATCATGATGATAAGAAGTGTCGCCTAATGGACTTCCTGTATCAATTTGGTCCATCAATGTATCTCATTTGCTATGTTCCAATTGGTTCAACAGCCTTTTATTTGATTAATACTTATCACGTACCTCGACTCACCTTTCCCTGTTAGGCAAACGTGTCTGCAATTTTCAAAAGGTATTTTGTCATACAAAGTTGCCGTGAAAATAAGTCATTTGCATCCTTTTTTACCTTTTCTTGACAAATTGTGTCTAGCTTTGTCATGGAATTGAAAATAGTAATCTTATTTTCTGCAGGACTAGTTTCCCTCAAGCATCAATTTCAACCATGTATTTTGTCAAGTCATTAAAAAGCTTTATAGATGCATTTGCCCCTGGGGTGTGTGTTGAATGCATGTTAAAAGATAATGAGGTAATAAGGCGATACATAGCAATATTCCATACTGGATGTTGCACTCGGTTACTTGTGACATTTATGTGAGCATTATTATAAGGATTTTCTTAAAGGGATAAGTCACACTAGGTTAAACAAACACAGAATGAGCGATAAAGCTTACTTATGGATGTTCAGTCTAGACATGATGGGAAAATCCATTTGAAATAAGCACTCCCTTTGTGGATGATTTTGTACTTGTTTTCTACAGAGGGGTGTTAATTTAAAATTAACTTTCCAACTGGACAACTCTATATTTCCTCTGCAAAATCTAGATGAAATATTTCAAGGGTGTACAGATGTTAATTAGTATAGTGCCCAAATTAGCCATTTCATTTAAAGAATTCCCCCTGTTAGTGTTATACATGCAGACTCTACTAAAACTTTGATGAGGGGGTTTCAGTTTCTAGTGGAATACCCCCATCGCCCCATACAGGCTATGCAGTGCGATGCGTAGCTAGTATGCATTCTACAATAATTTACACCAAGAAAATCTCATTCTTTATTCTTTATGCAACTGCATTCAGTGTCTTGCAAGTATTTACAAGTTTTCTTTGTTTTTAGATTAAGCTACCTGTACAAAATTAAAACCAATGGAGATTTAGAGAGTGGAAGTGCAAATAAAGCTAATCCAGTGGGATTCAACTGGCCATTTGAACTCAAGCAAAACTCAAATTGGATTGTGCATGTTTTGCTAGTTCTGATTGTGCTGTCATCTAACGATTTACATTACAGTAAATGATTAAAAAAACAAACAAAGTAAGCCAACTCAATGTGGGGAGGATAAAAATAAGCCTAATGTGTACAAAAATAATAATAAAAAGAAAAAAATATTAATAACTTTGAAGACCTAACATATGCACAAACAAAAATATATAAAATTTACCAAACAGCAATTAACAAGAAACAGATAATCCACACAAAAAAGACGATTAATAGACGGACTTACAAGCTTTCGGAAAGTATACTTTCCTTCTTCTGGTTCACAGGAACATATAAACAAGAAAAATGAACAAACAAAAGTACAAGAACATTATTAAAATATATTTCCACAAATAGTAAAATACACAACTTATCTTAATGAATCCTGGCGCTAAATGAAGCCAAAATACAAATAGGCCTACAGAATTGTATACATTACAGTACTCAAACATGTTTATAAATGGATGAAAATATCACATTTTCAGCATAAAGATGATCATTCATGAGATACTTCTGAAGCTTAAACAGTCTTTTATGAATAAGTGAAAGAATGTGGGAGTTTTTCATAAAAAAAAAACTGATCTGAGATGAAAATCCCCTGTTTAATTCTAACCATTTATTTCTAAACAGTGTCTGATCTACCCACACACCTCACAATATGATTGGCTCTTGTCTATATATGAAATAAAATTTCTTCCCTCATTCTTGCTTAGTATATTTTCTGTAAGTAAAAAGAAATAGCATAGTTTATATATTAATAGAACAACAAAAAATATATTTGAAATACTGTATTTTGATAAACTATGACAGTTCAAATTCACAACAATCATTAAGATTCTAGAAACCGTTTAATATGGATCATCAATATTCGAAACGTTATTTAGAATGGATCACTGTAAATACTTGGCTACACTGTTAACATAATGCATTACCGTTGAGTAAACTGTGAGTAATTTTATTCCATGATGCTAATTAGTTCATCCTGTCATGCTTAGAATTGATAAATATTCCTGGCTCCAGACAAACACTAGCTACTTTTGTATGCATTTCTATTAAGACCTTCATGTACATGTGGGTGGTATTAATTGTAAGAAAAACAGTTAAAGCAGATGTTTTCATTTTCATGATAAAAAGAAGATGAATTTATTTTACTCAGAAATGTAATATGATATTTTAATATATTGGCATATATGTCACATTACATAAATTTTCAATATTTGGGAAATAATGACAAAGTCAGTGTGACATTCTCTTTCTGTAATTATAATTTTGTTTTGTTTTTTCTATTTTATTTTATTTTAGTGTTAAATGAGACAGGAATTTAGCAATATATGATTATTTGATGATTTCTAGTAAAAAGTAACTAATAATTCCTGCTTTATTTTTTTAAATCAGGATTGTGTACTAAATGAGCCCTGATTTCAGTGCCTTGTTCTACAGCCCTGTCCCACACCAATACACCCATCTAGTGTCCAGCCGCCTGTATCCACAGCTGTAGTATTAGTAGTAACTTTACTTTTTAACTCTTTTTCTAACATTTTTGAGTGATGGATTCCAGATTATAAATTTCCAACATTTGAGTATGATTTTTTGCTAAATTTGAACAATCCTAGTTAAATAGGGTAATGGAAAACTTGACTAAACCTATGTTTTGTGTATCCTTTTTGTCAATTCTAAATTAGGATAATTTTTTTTTGTCCATACTTGAGCATAAAGTATAGAGTTCCACCTAGTGTTTTCGCTAAGGCCGTATGGCGCGCAATTGGCGCAGGAGCGGTGGAAATTGGCGCAACGAGTTTCTGAAAATGTGTGAAAAAGATATTTTTCTGGCTTTATTGAGCCAATTATCAGCCACAGCTAATGATTTTGGCCCAAGCACCTCTTAAACTTTGTCGAACTTGCTCGAATTGGCACTAGTTCAAAAGCTTTAGCGGAAATACTGGTTTCAGCCCTATAGATGTGGCACATATTGATCAACTGGCAGCCCTTGGGTGAATCATCCACCCTTGCAGACATACATATATGTTACAATGTTGATTTGATTCAAAGCTAGCTCTATATCACTGATACATGCAACAGACCATAGCTAACAAGACTAATCAAAATAAAAAGGTCACGATTCCTAGCCTAGAATTAATGAAACCATGACTAGTTTACCACATGTCAACTACCCTGGATTTCTAGGATTAATATCTCCGAATGTTCTCATCGATTTGTTCATCCTTACTTCATTGATTGCATCATTATTACATGCAAAGGGTGTTGCTTTTTTCCATCTGCATGAAATTATGGAAAGAAAAGATACCAAATATTGGTCACTTTCATTTTTAAGTGACCAATATTTGGTGTCTTTCACTAGTATAAATCACTAGTATGTTAAAATATACTAGTGATTGACATTTAAAAAAAAGATATTGACATGTTTCACAAGGTATAATTGATCAAACCCAAGCACCATTGAACTCAATCTATCCCAACCAAGCCCTACCATTCCCAAATCTGCCCTATCCAAACCCTACTATCCCCCAATCCGACCCAACCAAACCCTACCTCCCCAACCCCCTCTTCGCCCGCACAGAAGTGTGAATGGCTTCTATACGATTCAACAATAATTTGAAAAAAAAGAGTGCCGTAAAGATTGTTTAAAGCAATACTATAAAGTGTTAAAAATGAAGCGCCCCCTGTCACCCATGACTTTCGTTTTTTTAGCTTACTGGGTTTGTTTTGGGTAGAAAGTAATATCCTCCAAATGATTTTGCTTAATTATGCTTACTTTTTCTTTTATGGCCATTTGTTGAATTAAATTCTGGATCCCGAATTTAATTCCACATGTATTAGTATAGGAAAGCATGCATGTGCTTTTTATCCATTTTTCAAAGGTAAAATAATTGTTTGACAAAATACACTTAAAAACGCTTTCAGATAGGCACATTCCTTCATTTTATGCTGTTTTTACTATAAACTATTTTTGAACAAAATCTTATAGTATTGCTTTAAATGAAAAAATAAAGAATCATGTGCCTTGGCCTTTCAATTCGTTACATATTCATTACTGTCATGTATATTCATCCTACTCTGTCTAGTACCGTCAGATAATGTATACCTACTGCCAGCAAAGTAAACATAGTTTTATATTATCAAAGATTAAATCATCAGCTTAACTATTAAATGACAGGATTTGCTTGTTTTGCTTAAGTCAATGCCATATCCGTTTTGGTTTGTGGTTGAAGACGCCTTTATTACAGTTATATAGAGATACAAGATTTTTTTAAAAGGATTACTTCAAAACTCAATCGTCAGTTGACTGCCCGGAACCAACTGTTCTGGCTGGTTTCTCATGTCCTTAACAATGACAACTGCTCAGACCCGCCGGTCTTAACCACTTGTTGACTTTTAATAATATTAATAATAGATAATACTTCTTGAAGTGGCCTGAAGTTCATTTGTACAACAGATCATTTTAATGAAAACAGATTCCTCAGTGATGTATATAGTTAAAGGGACTGACCTAGATTCTTCCCACTAATTTATTACCTACATATTTTTTGCATGAATCAATAGAATATGTTTATAGTAATATAAACTACAAGCAGTTTTCCGTGATTTTGAGGAATATTGGAGTAAATTGCAACTCTTTACCAACTTTAATTTTTGATGCCAGGGCATAAAAAATTGGGAAAACAGTGTTTCTAGTTTCAAATTTTAAAAAGATCCTGGCCTAGATTCTTCCCGCTAATTTGTTACCTACATATTTTTTACATGAATCCATAGAACATGTTTATAGTAATAAAACCTACCAGTAGTTTTCCATGATTTTGAGGAATTTTGGAGAAAATTGCAAATCTTTACCAACTTTAATGTTTGACGCCAGCACAAAAAAAATTGTGAAAACAGTGTTTCTAGTTTCAAATTTTTAAAAGATCTTGTTTCTACACCTGTGATGGGTAAACAAAATATTTTTGATGAAATTGTTTCTCTTTTAATATTTATTGAATTATCTTCAGGAGCTTTGTTTGATCTGGTAAATCCATATGAAATTAGGATTTAGAAAACACAGGATAGTCACACCACCATTACAGAATGATAAATTGTAAATTTTTTTCTGTTTTTTCTGTGTAATTTTTGTACTTTTTTGGATTTACGACACTTTGAAGCTTTATTTAGAACATTTTCATAAGTTTGTCATTTCAAGTGGAATCTAGGCTAGTCCCTTTAAATTTCAAATTGAAGAAGATGCCAAGGCAAGAAATTATTGCCCTTTCAAATATCTCTCTTTCACATCATTTCTTTCTTCCTCTTACTTTAATTTTACCTCTCACTTTTTCCCCTTTCTTCACAGTGCAATCCATTGTTTTAAGAAAATGGTACTGAATATTTATATAGTTGGCTAATTCCATTATCTTGTATCACATACATGAATTTTTCAA
>JXSR01S030114.1:43530-58520 GCA_000969725.1 Ophiothrix spiculata | reverse complement strand
TTTGTTTGGTTGTTTCCTTTGGGTCTAGTGACGGATTTGTACTTACAAAAATCAATGTATTGCTAGTAAGTAAGCATAACTAATTAGTAAAGATTACTAATTAGTATTATTACTGTGTTATATTTGTTTATCAGAACACATATTCATAAAAACATGTTTTCTTCTTTTCTTTTTCATATATGCTGCCCATTTGTACAACTGTTTGTCAATATTAGGTAAGTTAAAAATACACATTATATATTATGTATAGCTTTGTCATCCTTTTTTTTATAATGTGGTGAAATCTTCAAACTTGAATCTTTAGTCAGGAGCATTTAGCCACCAAGTAATCGCTATCTTAAGTATAATTTATACAAATTGGAGAATTTGATGAGTATGTACCAAAAGCAAGAACAGTGATTCAAAATTATAAGAAGCCAATTGTTGCTATCATGACAGAATACAAGGCTTTTAATTTGTTCATTTTTTGAGGGAATATAAAGAGCTTTAAGTTCAGGTAAAATGTGAAGTGAAGTTTTGTTTGCTTATTCATAATACATTTAGAAGTATTAAACAAAACCTTACACACAAAAGTAATTAACCATGTTATTATATGAATATGATAGGTGTCACATTTGTGACCCGTCATATAGAAAGGTACCTTAAGGGTCCCAAAATGAAAATTGATTTTGTGGTCTCATCTATATTTTAAGCTTTAAAATGACACCTTGCTTTTGGTTATTGGTTATTTGATTGTATTGCAAATTTGTAAAAGGCATCAGGCTGACTTGAATGGAGAAAGGATTTTTATCTCGGTTTTAAAACATTTATCTTATGTTTTGGATGTTGGAACCTGATTAATATGATAATACATTTCAAAGGTAACATTTCTGATGAAATTAGAAATTCGCGCAATCGTCGGCTCTTCGCAAGCACTGGAATTGGACCAACCACTTGCTGTAAATATGTGCGACTTCCACATGATGCAAACCACAGTAGCAACAAACGTCGTTCTCCAAAACCCAGCGAACGGAGAAACTTAATTATTAAAAAATACTGTAACTGTCAAAGCATTCAGCAAAGTGTTCACAACATTGACATTACATGTGGGATGTACAAGATATGAAGATTAAACTAGCGGTGGTAGCTTCTACCAATCCCATCTCATATTAATCTCTACATATGTGAGATGGAAGGATCTAGTTCGTTTCATCTTTAGTAATCCAGCCTTATCCACAATTGCTGCAGGGGAAATTGATGCAGTTGATTAATTTATCCTTCTTACTATATATCCTGTAACATTTTCAATAGTCACTAGGATAATCAATTGCTTATTCTGCCGATAAATTTTTATTGAGAGTTTAAATTTGACAATGTACAAAAAAGGTCCACAAAAAATCCCTAAATACCCACCAAAAGAGGACCTAAAGCACCAAAACATGTAAATGGAAGGCCGTTTTTACCAAAATACTAAACAAAATGCTTGAAAAACTACTGAAAACCGGGGTTTTTTTTTTTTTGCTTGTCACTTTGTCAAAACCACTAAAATTAGTTTTGGCTTGACCAAAATGAAAATTTTTCCTCCAAAAGGTCCACTTTTTGAAAATCCGCACCTCCCTTGAAAAAATCCTGGCTCCGGGCCTGATCAGTACAACAGATTATAATAAAACTAATCCAATAAAGAGCGCAGTGTAAGAATTAAGTAATCAGTACAGACCAGTGTAGTGTTACATTCACGATCTAGGGAAAATTTCATGATAAAGTTAATGTATTAAATGGACATGACTTGCTCTCACGATGTGCCATATGTTATTAATTTTTAATTTGGTTGCACACAGGAGTGTTAGTTGTCAATAGATCTTACAGAATAAATGACACTGGATGGTTCTTCAAGTTGTTTTATCAGCGGAGGATGAAAGATGTCTGTAAGAGATTACATAATTGAACTAGATTCTAAGGAGAGGAGAAATCTGTTGCATCATAATTCACAATTAACAATAATTGAACTTGTTTTTAGATAAGCCATATGGTTTTGTCTGGTAACCTTCCAGTACTTTCTTCTTCAAAGAGTGCGTCTGAAAAAAAACCACATATTTAAGATATTAAGTGATTGGAAGTTAAGATATTTACACATGTTTTGAAGTACAATTTACCCCAGGCTCCATTACATTTTATCACTAATGTGTCCTCAATGCTCTTGTATTTCTGATCAAGTGATTTCATTATTTTGTGGCTTCATTCAAGCATGCATGTAGTAGCCATATTGAACAGATACTAACATCAGTATGATATAAATATTTCACCTTTTAAACATTTTAAAAATGTTGACAGAAAAAATTATATGAGGTATGTGCAACTGTATTTAAGTCATTGTCATTGCACATATAATAATTGATATACCACAACAAATAATTTATTACCAACATTACAATAACATTAATGTCTAAATAAGTAATACATTATGCAGTTATGTCCACGGCAAAATACTGACGACCTTTATTGAGTTTAACTGGTGTAAGTAGAGAAAAACTAGATAAGTCTGTGGTTAACCTGCCTATACATTTATAACCTAATTGATCGATATCAATAGATATATGTCACATGACAAATCCAACCAATTAAGTATCGACTTGGTACTACAGTTGAGTGAGCACTCTAGTGTTGGTAAGTTAATGTTTACTTAGCGAAGCCCGTACGTCTTTTTTATCAATATTATTTTGATGTTCAATGAAATTTCACAAACTTTAAATTAATGGAAAAACGGCATAGAAAACCTTTGGGTTATTACGAGACAGAGAAAGAAGGAAAAATTGTGGACTAGCATTTTTTTGACATAGAGGTAATTTGTTCTTTGCAATAAACTTTCTGTGCTGTGAAAATAAAAAATGTACCCATATGTTCAGTGTTGAGTGGTGGTTCCACGTGAATGTATCATGTTATCAGGCTGAGAAAAATACTCTATACCGGCAAATTATACTTTCACATGGGTTCGTTTTTTATAAGTTATGAAACAGGGGTGGCTTGTAAATATTCTAGCCTAAAGCACAAAATAGTGAATTATAACGTATACCAAATACTGTAATCAAGAAGAAATCATAGGATTCAAATAAGGGTTGGAAATGGCGGAAACGCTGAAATGTGTATATATTAATCCGTTTTTATTATATTATTATATAAAGAGGAAATGGAAATATATAGGCATTAGTAAATTACCTCCATGGTTAAGGTTAATAGAAATGTAATACGCAAAAGCTTAACATTCTGTAATTCAAAAGGTTATCTTATTTATTTACATTTAAACTATTTAACTATATTGGCCTGTAATGTATTATTGTCCAAACTTAGATAACTTCTTGTCTTGGTTACCACATCAATGTTTCTCGCACCCCTGTAGCACAAATGGAACGTTCAGAAATTTAACATCCGGTCCAATCGATAATTGTTGCAAATTGATGATTGGGATGACTGACAAGCACAAACTGGGGTTAACCAGTGTTTTGAAGCTGATTTACATATGACATCAGTCGCGTACCTTCCGAGGGGTCTATTGAAATAAGATTTGGCATACCATATAAGGAGGTATAATTCTTGATTGACAGCAAGTAAGGCGTGTCTAGCTTGTATAGTTTTCAAGAAACAACCTCATGAATATAGCGGTATCGTACGGTACAGATGGAGGAAGTAAAGCATGGCGATCTCCGTAGACATAATTGACGGCCTGATCAGATGCTGTGCCAGAAATAACAGGCAGCGCGCATCATTATAACCACAAATAGCTTGAAAAAATACATGAATAATGTTGAACATATTCCTGACAGTTTTGTGAAAGTAAGAACTTATTTAATTAAGTAGTTTTGAAACGGCACGGTGGGAAAGAAATCCTCATATACCTACAACACACAGTGTGTGCGGTAGGTCATGGTGCATTTTTCGCCATCCCGTGTTGAAGATATAGGAGAGTTGACAATAAGTGCACAATGATTCAAAGATTTTTAAGTATTTACTTATAACTTTCAAATTATTTAGCTCATGAAAATAAGAAATTCCCATTAACTTAGAAAACATTTATTCCTTATTTATTAGGAATCCCTCACATCCCTCACAATATCATTAGCTATTCATGTGTCGAGCTAACCAATTCATTCAACACATGACATTCAGTTTGACTAGAATTGGAATTTATCGGAATACTAAATATGTGCATGAAAGATTCAAAAGAATTCCATTATATTTATCTTTCCAATTTTTCTTAATAAAATGTCAAAAACAATTGAGATTGAATTTGCTATGCATCAGTGGCATTGTGTAGTGAATGCATAGGAGCATAAAATTTTGCATCGATTCTATTTGCTTTAGAAGCATTAATAAATAACATTTTGCAAGGTAGCTTTGAATATGTCCACATATGAGAAACACAATTACAGCTGTGTTGCCTTTTCAGTAAAATAATAAGATGGGCATTGTGTCTCTTGGGGTCCACACACCCATGCACCAGTCCGACAGCTGGATATTCCTAATTTTAAAAACAGATTATCAATCCAAATTTTAGAAACCACTTGCTAATCCGAATTTTAAAATAGGCTCGCTAGTACGAATTTAGAATACTGCTCGCTAGTCCAAATTTTGAAAATAGCTCGCTAGTCCGAATTTTGAAAAAAGGTAATAAAATATACACATAAATTTTTCTATTCGGACTAGCGAGCTGTTTTTACAATTTGGACTGGTGAGCCTTTTGTTGTAATTTGGACTAGGAAGCCTTTTTAAAGATTTGGACTATTACAATTCGGACTAGCTAGCTGTCAGACTAACTAGCCTTCAGATTAGCCTGCAGATTAGCGAGCTGTCGGACTAGCAAGCTGTCCCATCTTTTGGTATGGTTGTAAGACATGTGAACACATGATTGGGGATCCGAAATACAAATTAATCCTGTAAAATATAGTAGTTGTGTTGCAAGATATATACAGTTGGTTGAAGGTTATTCATTATGAAAATTGCCGACTTGATAATAACATGTAATAACCACATTGTCAACCTATAAGGCAATTAGATATGAGTCATCAATTGCAGTCACCTTTTGACCCTGTACAAAAGAAGTCAGTTCGGTGGTACTCACAATTCGGATATGTATCTTAATTTAGATACCCCGTATCAAAATTCTGATTTTGGCCAAATTACTTTGCTTTCTGTGATCAGGACATGTTTTGAAGCTGTTCCACTGGAATTACACAGATGGAAATGGTATTTTCACAGATACATTTATCGTAGATACAAGAAAGATTTTCTGCATGTACTTGCCAGCTCGCGCTATCGATTTGTTACCTGCGCAACGACAGGCGTATCAGAATTCGGATACCCTCCATATCTTTATTCTGATACGTGTATCAGAATTTTGATACGTGGGTATCCAAATTCAGATACGTATCCGAATTGTGATCGAACTGAAGTAGCTAGGTTAACAAAACTGAAACCAGATTCAAATTATTTGAGCTTTTCCACCTTGTAACAAATTTGAGAATATGTTTGATCTCATCTGACTGTTACTGTCATAAATCAGGTGAAATCTGAAAGCAGATATGAACTTCTCTGTGTCAGCTACCGAATGCTTTAAAACGCATATTTAATATCTTAGTTGTTATAAATATAAACTATACCAAAATTAAAGGAGAGGAGTAATATTCCAATAGGCCGTTGATAAAAATATAGCCACCTGCCCAAATGTTTATGTTCAGGTGACTCCCCCAGTGTTTACTAGTGCAAATTATTAGTAATATCAAATCAACATATATAAACAAGAGCATAATTTGTACTAATAGAGACCAGATGTGTCCAGAATAAGGTCACTAGACTGCTGTACTTTCATCATTAATTGTACACTTCAATGAACAGACTCCACCTACTAGCACTGATACCTTCCAAATGTCATCACAAAAAACAATAATATTGATGAGAAATTTTTTCAATATTTGATATTTTTGATTACATGTTGTTTAGGACTATAAAGCAATATGAAGGGATGGTTACAATAAATAATCAGTAACACAATGATCATAATTTAAAAGTATATTTTGTAAACCAATTGATATATATGTATCTACAAACAAATTGAAGCGACCTTGAAGTATTTATTAGAGAAATTACCCAATTTCATTTTATTCTGCCTCATTTTAAGTGTATTATTATTGTACAATACATTTTTGTATTAAAATACATGAATATTATCGTAAATTTCATGGAGGAAGTAAGCATAAGACTTACGAGATACTGTCTTTATTCATACGATACCTTGGTTTGTTATTTGTATTTTGACCTTGAGAGCAATATATATTCCTAACTAGACAACACACAAGTTTAGTCTTTTTTTAACTAAAACTTTACGCAATATAATCATATCATCCCTGAATGGATAATGTAACAAGCATTTGACATGACTGGTAATGCATTGAAAATGTGTATTTTTGTAAGTTATGGTGCACAATATTTGAAATGAGTAGAACTCTTGTATTGTATGTAAAAAGAGAAACATATTCAAATGATAAAAGATTTTTCTGAAAAAGTCTAAAGATGAATGCTGTGTATGACATATCATGTTTGCTTTAAAGCTAGAAAACATGCATATTTCTTGATGACAAGAGTTATGCTAGGTCAATGCATACTCCATTATTAAACAACATGCCACAAGAACATGATATCAAATGTTAACCAATTACATGGAATAGAATAGCCGTAATCAATACAGTCTGTTGTGTGCAAAATCAATGTATACATTATTCTTTTTTACTCTAGACCATGACTATTTAATTATGAATTGCAAGCGTTGTCAACTAAATGTCAATTCTCAAGAAAATCTTTATGCTATACCTTGAATTCAATGTCTGATAATGTATTGTATTTCCATTAGTGAAGCTTAATGAAGTTATGGATTGTAAGTTGGAACATTTAACATGTTGATTTTACAATTTGTGGTTAGAAGACAAATCCTGGTTCTTAAAGCAATACTATAAAGTGTTAAAAACAAGCTCTCCCTCTGTCATCCATGACTTTTGATTTTTTTTTAACTTAGTGTGATTGTTTTTGGTAGATATTCAAACCCTCCAAATGAGTTGGCTTAAATATGCGTACTTCTTATGTTACACAATATTACTACACAATATTTATGGACTGTGTTTTTCAGTTAACTGAAAAAAAAATGTGTGAGACCCATATATAGAAAACTAAACAATATTTATTTTGGTATGCAATTTTCTCCATTAAAAGGAAATATGAGAAAAATATGGCCATTCTTATGGTTTCAGAATTTCCAATTTGATCTTGGAAAGTTGGTGGTCGAAAAAGGGGATCAGAACACAGAACTTTAAAGAATTATGAAATCAAATTCTGCATCAAAAATGGTGTTGCTCTCTTGTTTTTACCAATGACTTATGTTTACATGTATTATATGAACTCTTTACCTATCCATTATTTGAATGATTTAATGACTGAAGGGCTTTTAAGCTCATTCAACATCTCATTAGCAGAATGAGCAATTGGCGTCTTTTAAAACTTGTTAATTGAACTCTCGAATATCAATTAGTAATAAGATGTCTGGTTTTTACCGATTCATATTTCAATTACAAGATCAATAGTACAAGGTTAAGGGTTTGACGGACATCAGTGTGAAAAAAATATTTAGAAGTGAAGATAAGCTTTAAAAAATTTTGAATAAGACTTATGTAAAATTGACTGTATTTTAAGATTTTAGTTTTGAAAGTAATTTATCTGCAAGCAAAAATATTGCAATTTTGGGCCGATTTTGCAGAAAAACACACATTTTTGGGTGGCATAAATGTTTAACACCTGATTTGGAATACCCATAAACTCAAAAATATGCATTGGAGAGACCTCTTTTGGTGATTAGTAACTGGACAGATGTTATAGAAAATGAATTTGACAGTTATTTTCATGCTACAACAATGCATTGTCTTTGTACAGGGGTTGTTGCAAAATGAACTTTGACATGACAAAAGATATGCAAAAAATCACTGTTTTTGGCAAAAAATAAATCTCTGATCATTGTATCTTGCCAAAGGAAGGTTATAGAAACTTGACATACCACTCATTGCTTTCAGAATTTAAGAAGGAAGAAGTAAATACCAAATTTGATTCATTTCAAGAAAATGTATAAAAATATCAAAAATATTACCCCTACCCCGTAGATTTTTGAAAAAAGTCTGGCATTTTACAAAAATCGATGGTTGGAGAGAACGTAAGTTGGTACATACCTGAAAATTATGCACATATTAAACTATATTATGGGCAAATACTTAAATTTGTGCTCAACTGAATAATTTGTCCACCTTTTTTTGGTTCAAATTTCTGTTTCTGAATTTCGGGCAAAATCGGCCACTTTTGTCTGTTGTCGAGAAAAAACGGGATGCTCGACATTCATGGAAAACTAATCATTTATGGTTGCAGTTCTTAATTCAAGTCAAAATGCATAGTGTTCGAGATTTTTTTTTTCAAGATGTCAACAAAAATTACCAGTTTTCAGTTATATGCGTTATTGCGCAATCACCAGAAAAATGTCATAATTGTGGATTTTGAGTACATTTCAAACTTTACCAATGTTTGCTTTCTTATTTCACATATATAGGTCTTCACTAAAAAAAATACATTCTGAAAAATAAGGTTCCAGTGTTTCATTTTAACATGTTTACATAAGTGAAATTCATTAATATCTGGTAGTACCGATAAAAGAACGCTTGTCTAAATTGTCATTCGCAAATTGAAAACGGTTACATTTTTTGTATTTCCAACTTCAGATTCAGATTCTACACAAAATTTCATCCTGGAAAAAGTATGTGTTGTCTTAGAGTAGGCACTTTTAATTTTTTTTTGTTCATTTTATCCACAAAGCCTGTGTCAAACCTTAATCCATATCATATGCAATTACAGTAACACAAACAAGTTCTTCTGTATTGAAGCTAAAAAATCTATTCAAATCTCTAATGTATTTGACTATATGCTATACCACACCTAAATAATTGAATTTCAAGCGTAACTTAAACCCAAGGGAAATATTTTATCCATGCCCCAGGTCCGTCCCTTTATTTGTGTTGAAAATGGATAGTATTTGTTCCGGTTTTTATTACAGGGAAAAAGTGCAAAGATAGTCATTAATTGCTGGAATTGTTAGTACTTTTCTTTGGAGGTCAAATTGACACTGATGTTATGTATCAATTTTTCATTCTGTATTCTTATGTTGTGAAATATACGGGCTTGTGCAGACTCCTCTATCGTATAGAATATTTTGCTTAGAATATTCTATAATGACATCATTGAATATTCTCAAGAAAATATTTAAATATTGGAACTATATACTAATAAATATCAAACAACACAAAGTGTTTGTTTTCATTTGTGGGCAGATAAATAAGAAAGACTATCAATTAAAGATTGTAAGAAACCAGTTGTTGCTCTCCTGACTAAAAACAAGTCTCTCAATATTTGCTTGTTTGAGGGAATATAAAGAGCTTTAAATTTAATTTATGAGTGAATGACAGCTTTGACAGTGTACTTATTTGTAATATATTCAGAAGTGGTAAAAAAAATCATAAATTGTATCAAAAAACTGTGGACTGCCATGGATTCCAATCTCTAAGTAGAAAATAAAGAAAGAAAGTATGATATATTGTACATCAACCAAAAGCTGAGAATATGAAGAATTGTAGTAAACTCAATATTCAAATTTGTGATTTTCCGCTCTTTTGTACCTCTAGTATCGCAAAATATATTGTATCACAAGATGAATTTAATGAGGAGTTGGATTGCTGAGTTTCTTGTAACGTGTTTATACAGGTAGTTTACTTATGCATACAACTTGTTTTCTTATGGGCAAGACTGCAAGTTATGTAAACAAGCCTTTAGTGTGGTGTTTGTTATTTATTTACGATTTTTCATCTTTCACTTTTATTTCACATTTATATTGCATGAATCGGGCTTTGAAATTTCCATTGAAAACTAATAACAACAGATGCCAAGGCCATTTTTTATAAGCTCATCCATTGAGATTTTCATTGTAAGCAATTGGTTAAATAATTGTTTGACATGTCAGTATATTTAATCATCCAAGGGACTTACAGTTAATGACGTTAACACTAACAAAACGATGAAGGTGTTATAGGAAAGTCTACTGTAATGTTGGTTTAAGGTAAAGATGGTCACACTTTGACATTTTCCCTTAATGACTTTGATTCAAGGATGACTACTTCCTGATATGTGTTTGTGTTTAATGCTTTAAGAGGTGTTTTTATAATAGGGTACCGCAATTAAGATGATAAATGGTGTTTCTAGTCAATTTTTAGAATAAGAACAGGTGTACTGATATGTTAAAGATGTAAGATCATGGTTTAACAAATTCAGTCTATGTACAAGAACTGACAATTTTAGGTGGAAATGTCAGATCAAAGTCAACATTTCCTCGTCAAGTTTGTATAGCCTACTTTGTCGTTTGTGTGCAGGTAGCTGTATGTACATATATATGTCTCTGGTTTCTAATTGGATGTGTTTTATAGAATAGAATTGGTCTCGATTTTACACCATATGTAGTGTAGAGTAGGACTTAAATCTTTTTGATGCTTAAAGATTGAGGTTTTTAAATTGCACACCCCAGACTTCAGCATAATGACCTATAATGCATATCTGGAAATGTTTTTTTACAACTACTAGTTTAATTGAAGATATAATGCAATTTGTTATGAAATTGTAGTTAGACTATATTATATATGCTTCATTATACAATTCAAGCAAGGGAAATATTGCAAATTTTCATGAGCAACTAACTCTTAACATCTCATCTTCTTATCCAAACACCTTTGCAAAACTAGATGGTGTGAATGTAATATGTAAGGTTAAATTAAATTTCATACTTTCAAATGAAGCTTTGTAGATACATTAATTTAAGTCAGTAATATCCTCTCTAGGATATAAACAAGAAAACAACCTAGATATTGAAATACCTCTGTTGGTGAGGGTTTAGTGTTAACTTCATTTATGTTGATCAAAATGCATGTACACGTCTCCAAGATTTTAATATTCACATGCTTGAAAACTTAATGAAGTCATTTCAAGTCATATTGTAGAAGCAATGAATATATTCATGAAGCCAAGTAGAATTTGTAACTAGTATTTAAAGCATAATATCGCTTTGATTTAGAAATTTTTTAAAGTGCACATATTTTAACTGTAGACTATTTTGACTACTGAACTAATGTATTGTCAAATAACTTTTATTTTTTGTAAATGTCTATGTAAAATCTATGAATTGATTAAACCGTATCAGGAACATTGATTTAGCTCTCCTGAGATTGAAGACAATATTGATTATATAAAATATACTGTACTCTTTGTCCCTCAATTTACAAATTGGCACAAAAAGTCAATGCAGTGACATTAGTATCATTTAGTAGTAGCAATGTAGAATGTCAAAATTTTAAACTGAATGCATATTGTATAAATTTTGAAATGATCCTCTTTAAACAATATCATTCCCGTCAACAATAAAAAACCCAAAGTATTTTACCATGTCCTACATTTAGATGTAAAGCCTTCAGCTAGATGTTCCCCCACATTTGCATTACATGTGGAAACAGATCAGATTAAACCAGCAGAGGTAGTTCTTAGCAATCTCATTTATATGTATCTCACTCTATATATCTGAGATTGAAGGAACTTGTTATTTCCATCTTCAGTAATCCTTATCCTTAATGCCTGCAGGGGATTGAGGTATTTAATTAATTTATCCCTCTTTCTATATTCGGTAACACCTTTAATAGTCACTTGCATCTGGAAATATTCATTTTTTTCATTAACAAAACTTTCAAAATGAGGTTTCCTTGATTTTTTTGAATAATACATACAAAATTGATCTTGTCCAATTTTTTAATTTTTTAGAGCATCAATAGAATAATTATTAGGCTAGATACACTTTGTCATTTTTGTAGTTTGTAGACATTTTCATTCAGAATTTTTCTTGTGGTTATTAATTTTTTAGAATTGTGTAAATTTTCATGCTGAATGAACATTTTTCATGCACAATTTCACCATTATTTATAACATAACCGTCATTGCACGAAGATATTAGCTTACCATGAATAGATCTAGCTCGACTACCCATCAGTGAGCACTTGAAAATGTGCAATGGGGTGAAAAAATAGGTTTCTATTTAATATGTGAACATTTAGAATGAAAACACCAATGATAAAATTCTGAATGAAAATGACTACAAAAATGACAAAGTGTATCTAGTCTTTAAGTCATTGTAATTGTCATGGCTTATTCTGTTAAACATTACTAAAAATAATAACAGTACTTGAAAATGTTAAGATGAGGGTGTATACTGTTTGAAGAAGACCAAAATGTTGTTATACTAAATCTTGGTGGTTAGAAATAGTTCAAAAAAGATGTATTTTGTGACCTTGTAGCATAAGCAATATAATGAGAGTTGGAATCCTTTGGGCTACAGTATATGTGCCTGTGCAATATTACTTACTCTCAAGAAATTTTAATAGAGAAAATCCTTAAAGAAAAAACAACAATAACACAACAATGACACTAATACAAAGTACATTCTTTACGGAACTTGTAAATTGAAAACTGGTATCTGCTGTCATGGGCAGACTTTTATTTGTAACTTTCATTTAGTTAAGTGGCTTTAACATTACTGAATTCATTCAGACCCAAGTCGGTACGCTTTTGGACATCAGCACGGCAGATTATAACAAGACCAATCCAATAAAGAGCACAGCTTACGAAATAAGTACTCTGTGCCGTTCAGTGTGGATTACATGGTCTAGGAAAATGTCAGGATGAAGTTAATGTATTAAGTGGACATGACTAGCCCCGCGATGTGCCACTTGTCTTTAATTCTATAGATGTTAGATTTCAAACACGGTTGTTCGTATCATTTTAGAACTGCCTCTTGCAAGGAGCATAAAGTTGTCAATAGCAGTATATGTTAAATAGTGTAAATGACACTGAATGCCTCTTGAGTGGTTTTATCAGCAAATGTTAAAAGATGTCTGTAAGAGATTACATAATTGAACTAGATACTGAAGAGGAGAGAAATCTATTGCATCATAATTCACAATTCAAAAAAGCTTGGGGTATTTGTATTTGAACTTGTTTTTTGATAATTCAGCCATGTTTTTGTCTGGTTACCTGTCAGCACCTTTTTCGAAATAGAGTGCATCTGACAAAAGGCATTTTATGAAGCAAACATATTTATGATATTTATAAGTGATTGGAAGTAAAGCCAAAAAATGGTTACATGTAGAAAAATGACCGTTTGCTAAAACTATAGTAGTTAGAGAAACGAAACTTTGCACAAATTATATTACAACCCTCTTCTGGATACTCATAAAATTTTGATATCACAGCATTATTAATTTTTGAGTTATCAACAATGGTAGATGCTAAGTCAGAAACGAATTGTTCTAAATGCAACAAAATAATACGCATACACGTTTTGTGATATTTCAATGTACATTTTTCTAAATGATCATGATCAGACTTTATATTAAACCAAATTTGAAAAAAAATTTGATGAATAATAATTGAACTCTCTTTCAGTATATGTATTATGCAAATTATGGATACCTGCATTCCATGCATTCCAGAATGAGTTGTTTATATTGAACCTGTCAATCAAGTTGTGGGGCGAAAGTTGATGAATACGCATAAAGCATAATCAAATTTACATGGGTAACATTAATTCTGTAACTGTTTAAACTGCAAATTTGTGTAAATTTTGAAAAAATAAAGTTAAACTTACAGAACATGTTTAAATTATAATTTTCTTTATTTAGTAGCAAAAGTCCGATCGACATTTAGAAATAACAGAAAGAGCAACATTTTGAATCGATCGCCATTTTTTCCAAAAATCAGATTTCGACATAATTTTAAGACCTGTAGTAATTTATGACGTCATAATTACGTAACAAATTGTCAAATTTTCATGATTTTGGTATCAATTGGAAGACGAAACTCTACCCTATACTATGGTATACAAAAACCCAAGTTTGGGTTTGTCAATTTCAAGTTCACATGGGGTTGAACGAGAGTTAAAATTACATCAAACGAACATGCTTCCAATTTTGTTGAATTTGTTGACATAGGTATCTATTTTTGTGAATAACTCAAAAAGTAATAATGCTGTGATATTAAAATTTGCAAACATCTAGCAGAGGTATGTATCATTAAGTCATGCTAAGTTTCAATTCTCCAACTGCTTTACTTTTTGCAAACGATAATGTTTCTACATGTAACCATTTTTTGGGACACCTGGTACTTACACATGTTTTGAGGTACACTTTACCCCATTACTTTTTAGCTCATGTGTCCTCAATGCTTTTGTATTTGTGAACAAGTGATTTTATTATTTTGTGAACAAGTGATTTCATGCATGTAGTGGCCATATTGAACAGATAGTAAACATCAGCAATTCAGCATGCTGGAAATATTTCACCTTTTAAGCATTTTAAAAATGTTGACAGAAAAATTTGTATGTGGTATGTGCAACTGTCTTTAAATAAATGTGATTGCACATACAATAATTGATATAGCAAAACAAATGATTTATTACCAAAATTACAATAACATTAATTTCAAAATAATTAATATTCAAAGATTTTTTTAAAGTATTTACTTATAACTTTCAAATTATTTGGCTCATGAAAATAAGAAATACTCTTATTAACTTGGAAAACATTTATTCCATATTTATAGGGCAACAAACATCAATCACAATTGAGCTATTCATGTGTCGAGCTAACCAATTCATTCAACATATGTGACCGTCCAGCTTAAAACAGCAGTAAATGCCAGCTCTTGTCAGTTTCATTTTTTTAAATATTTGCAAAGACCATGCTTTAAGGATTAAAATGACACCTTAATGAACTTCGTACGATTTCCAGAAGTCAAGTTATGGTCCGTCAAAGGTTGTCAGGGAGTAATACGTACAACTGAGATAAACGCGT
>JXSR01S030114.1:31565-41876 GCA_000969725.1 Ophiothrix spiculata | reverse complement strand
GCCCGTATTCCAGAAAGATGTTTAGCTAAACCATTGTTTAACTGAGCATCAACTGTCCAGGAATGATACGCATCATTGCAGCTTTCAAGCAGAACAGTTCAATGAGTCGTGCTGTTGACGAGAAATAAAACCTTGATTTAGCTAAACACCTTTCTGGAATATGGGCCATTATATCTTTGTTGTTTTAAATATAAGCTTTACCAAAATTAAAGGAGAGGAGTAATATTCCAATATAGGCTGTTGATAAAAAAATATGGTCACCTGCCCAAATGTTTATGTTCAGGTGACTCTCCAAGTGTTTACTAGTGCAAATTATTAGTAATATCAACATATATAAACGAGAGTATAATTTGTAGTACTAATAGAGACCAGATGTGTCCAGAATAAGGTCACTAGACTGCTGTACTTTCATCATTTATTGTACACTTCAATGAACAGACTCCACCCACTAGCACTGATACCTTCCAAATGTCATCACAAAAAACAATAATATTGATAAGAATTTTTTTTTTCAATATTTGATACACTTATTTTTGATTACATGTTGTTTAGGACTATAAAACAATATGAAAGGATGGTTACAATAATCAGTAACACTATGATCATAATTTAAACGTTTATTTTGTTTTTGATATGTTTGTATTTACAAACAAATTGAAGTGACCTTAAAATATTCATCAGAGAAATTACCCAATTTCAATTTATTCTGCCTCATTATAAGTATATTATTAGTGTACAATACATTTTCGTATTAAAATACATGAATATTGCATTTGTCTAGCTATTAATCTTAAATTTCATGGAGGAAGTAAGCATAAGACTTACGAGATATTGTCTTTATTCATATGGACACCTTGGTTTGTTATTTGTATTTTGACCTTGAGAGCAACTTATGTTATATAATTCCTAACTAGACAACAGACAAGTCTAGTCTTTTATAACTAAAACTTTACGCCATATAATCATATCATCCCTGAATGGATAATGTAACTAGCATCTGACATGGCTGCTTAATGCATTGAAAATGTTAATCATTTTATATAAATTATGGTGCACAATTTTTGAAATGAGTAGAACTCTTGTGTTGTAGGTAAAAAGAGAAACATGTACATGCAAATGATAAAAAAAAAAAATTGTGAAAGAGGCTAAATATGAATGCTGTGTATGACATATCTTGTTTGCTTTAAGGCTAGAGAACATGCAGATTTCTTGATGACAAGAATTATGTAAGGTCAATGGATACTCCATTATTAAACTACATGCCACAAGAACATGATAGTAGCGAATGTTAACCAATTACATGGAATTGAATAGCCGTAATCAATACAGTCTGTTGTGTGCAAAATCAATGTATACATTATTCTTTTTTACTCTAGACCATGACTATTTAATTATGAATTGCAAGCATTGTCAACTAAATGTCAATTCTCAAGAAAATCTTCATGCTATACCTTGAATTCAATGTCTGATAATGTATTGTATTTCCATTAGTGAAGCTTAATGAAGTTATGGATTGTAAGTTGGAACATTTAACATGTTGATTTTACAATATGTGGTTAGAAGACAAATCCTGGTTCTTAAAGCAATACTATAAAGTGTGAAAAACAAGCTCTCCCTCTATCATCCATGACTTTTGATTTTTTTTAACTTAGTGTGATTGTTTTTGGTAGATATTCAAACCCTCCAAACAAGTTGGCTTCATATGCGTACTTCCTCTGTTACATAATGTTATGTATTTTTCAGTTGACTGAAAAAAAATTGTGTGAGACCAATATATAGAAAACTACACAATTTTTATTTTGGTCAAATATTTTCTCCATTAATTCGCAACTATTTGGAACACATGACTAAATTTAAGGAATGTACGATGTAAAATTTGCCAGTGGTATGAGAAAAATATGGCCAATCTTATGGTTTCAGAATTCCCAATTTGATCTTGGAAGTGGGTGGTCGAAAAATGGGATCAGAATTATGAATTATTGTTGAAGCACCCATACAAAACAAATTCTGCATCAAAAATGGTGTTGCTCTCTTGTTTTTACCAATGACTTTTACTTACATGTATTACATGAACTCTTTACCTATCCATTATTTGAATGATTTAACGACATTAGGGCTTCTGAGCTGATTCCAACATCTCATTAAGCAGAATGAGCAATTGGCATCTTTTAAAACTTGTTCAATTACAAGATCAATGGGACAAGGTTGAGGGTTTGACCCAGGTTTGATGGTCATCGGTCTGAAAAAATATGTAGAAGTGAAGATAAGCTTTAAAATAATTTTTTTAATAAGACTTTTAAATGTAAAATTGACTGTATTTAAGATTTTGAAGTTAAAAGTCTCGTAAGTTTATCTGCAAGCAAAAAATTGCAATTTATTGCCGATTTTGCAGAAAAACACACATTTCTGGGTGACATAAATGTTCAACACCTGATTTGGAATACCCATAAACTCAAAAATATGCATTGGAGCATAAACCTTTTATACCTAGGGACTACCAACTATCATAAATAACAAAGAGTTAATTGGTTTACCGATGTCTCAATCCTTGCCTCGATAATCCGTTTCACATGATTAATTTGCCTGTCAAAATTTCCCGCCAAGTTGGATTTGAACCGCACAGAATACTTCCGGTAAACAAATACCCATGCAAAGTCTATGACGAAATATTTGTAACGTGACCCCAAATATAATGAATAAGTTAGATATGTTCCGATTAACCGAATCATTCCATATGTCAGTTTCCTAATACTTTAGATAAGTTTACTTGTTCATGAAAAAGGTGGTAAGATTCGGACAATCGGAAAATGATAAAGTAAGCTGTTTAAATCTGCAACAAATTTACAAACGAAACATACCTATAAATCACCCAACTGGTGTATTCATGGCGCAAATTTCATTATTATTAAATTACCACGCTGTTGACCGATGAAACTATCCACCCAATTATAGGAGCTCAAAACACCCGTCATCTTTCTTGTCACAATCGGTTAAACAAATCAGTGGCATGATTTGCTATTTTATGTGCATGGATGAACTAAGTACCGAGGCAAGGATTGGAACCACAGATTTACATGTTCATTATCCCTTGCTGTAAAGAATCTATGATTGGAGAGACCTCTTTTACTGATTAGTTAGTGGACAGAAGTTATAGAAAATGAATTTTGACAGTTATTTTCATACTACAATGCATTGTTTTTGTACAGGCATTGTTGCAAAATGAACTTTGACATGACAAAAGATATGCAACTGAAAAATCACTGTTTTTGGCAAAAAATAAAATCTCTGATCATTGTACCTTGCCATAGGAAGGTTATAGAAACTTCACATACCACTCGTTGCTTTCAGAATTTAAGAAGGAAGAAGTAAATACCAAATTTGATTCATTTCAAGAAAATGTATAAAAATATCAAAATTATTACCCCTACCCCTTAGATTTTTTTTCTCTTTGATAGCTTAGATTTTTGATTCGTGTAAAAAAGTTCGTCATTTAACAAAGATTGATGGTTGGAGAGAACGTAAGTTGGTACAGACCTGAAAATTTCAACGATTATGCACATATTAAACTACATTGGCAAATACTTAAATTTGTGATCAATTGAATAATTTGTCTAATTTAAAAAAAAAAAAAAAATTGGGGGGGGGGGGGGTTAATTTGTGGTTCTGAATTTCAGCCAAAATCGGCCACTTTCGTCTGTTGTCGAGAAAAAACGGGATGCCCGACATTCATGGAAAACTAATCATTTATGCCCACAACATTTCTATCATGGTTGCAGTTCTTAATTTAAGTCAAAATGCATATTTTTTGCGATTTTTTTCTCCCAAGATGTCACCAAAAATTACCAGTTTTCATTTATCCACATTATTGCGCAATCACCAGAAAAATGTCATAATTGTGGATTTTGAGTCCATTTCAAACTTTTCCAATGTTTGCTTTCTTATTTCACATATAGGTCTTCCCTAAAAAAGTTACATTCTGGAAAATAAGGTTCCGGTGTTTCATTTTAACATGTTTCATTTTAACATTTTTACATGAGTGAAATTCATTAATTTATCTGGTAGTTTTAAATACCGATAAAAGAACGATCGTCTACATTTTCATACACAAATTGAAAACGGTTACATTTTTTTGTATTTCTAACTTCAGATTCAGATTCTACACCAAATTCCATCCTGGAAAAAGTATGTTTTGTCTTAGAAGAGGCACTTTTAATTTTGTTCATTTTGTCCACAAAACCTGGGTCAAACCTTAATCCTTATCATATGCAATTACAATATAACACAATCAGGATCTTCAGGATGTATTGAAGCTAAAAAATCTATTCAAAGCTCTAATGTATTTGACTATATGCTATACCACACCTAAATAATTGAATTTCAAGCCTGACTTAAACCCAAGGGAAATATTTTATCCATGCCCCAGGTCCATCCTTTTATTTGTGTTGAAAATGGATAGCATTTGTTCCGGTTTTTATTACAAGGTAAAAGTGCAAAGATGGTCATTAATTGCTGGACTTGTTAGTACTTTGCTTTTGAGGTCAAATTGACACTGATGTTATATATCAATTTTTCATTCTGTATTCTTATGTTGTGAGATATACGGGCCAGTGCAGACTCTTCTATCGTATAGAATATTTTGCTTAGAATAATCTATAATGACGTCATTGAATATTCTACATCATATAAAAACTCTAAACTGGTAGCGAAATACTTTATGCCAGGAAAATACACATTGTCAGCATTTTCTAGTTGCCATATTTACCAAACTCAGTAAATCTAGTTTTAACTCAAGAAAATGTTTAAAGCTCTTCCATCATTTTGTTGGAACTATCTCCTAATAAATATTAAACAACACAAAGTATTTGGTTTCATTTGTCAGCAGTTAAATATGAAAGACTATCAATTATTTAAGATTGTTAGAAGCCAGTTGTTGCTCTCCTGACCAAAAACAAGTCTCTCAATATTTGCTTATTTCAGGGAATATTGAGAGCTTTAAGTTTAATTTATGAGTGAATGACAGCTTTTTGTGTACTTATTTGTAATATATTCAGAAGTGGTAAAAAATCATAAATCGTATAAAAAACTGTGGACTGCCATGGATTCCAATCTCTAAGTAGAAAATAAAGAAAGAAAGTATGATATATTGTACATCAACCGAAAGCTGAGAATATGAAGAATTGTAGTAAACTCAATATTCAAATTTGTGATTTTCCGCTCTTTTGTACCTCTAGTGTCGCAAAATATATTGTATCACAAGATGAATTTAATGAGGAGTTCCATTGCTGAGTTTCTTGTAATGTGTTTGTACAGGCAGTTTACTTATGCATACAACTTGTTTTCTTATGGGTAAGACTGCAAGTTATGTAAACAAGCCTTCAGTGTGATGTTTGTTATTTATTTACGATTATTCATTTTTCACTTTTATTTCTCGTTTATTTTGGGTGAATCGGGCTTTTATATTTCCATTGAAAACTGATAACAACAGATGTCAAGGCCATTTTTTATAAACTCATCCATTGAGGTTTTTACTGTCAGCAATGGGTTAAATAATTGTTTGCCATGTCAGTATATTTAATCAACCAAGGGACCTACGGTTAATGACGTTAACATTAACAAAACGATGAAGGTGTTGTAGGAAAGTCTACTGTAATGTTGGTTTAAGGTAAAGATGGTCACACTTTGACATTTTCCCTTAATGACTTTGATTCAAGGATGACTACTTCCTGATATGTGTTTGTGTTTAATGCTTTACAATGTGTTGTTATAATAGGGTATCACAATTAAGATGATAAATGGTGTTTCTAGTCAATTTTTAGAATAAGAATAGGTGTGCTGATATGTTAAAGATGTAAGATGTGTTTGTGTTTAATGCTTTACAAGGTGTTTTTAATAGGGTATCACAATTAAGATGATAAATGGTGTTCTATGTCAATTTTTGGAATAAGAACAGGTGTGCTGATGTGTTAAAGATGCAAGATCGTGGTTTAACAAATTCAGTCTATGTACAAGAACTGACAATGTCAGTTGGAAATGTCAGATCAAAGTCAACATTTCCTCGTCTAGTTTGTATGGCCTACTTTGTCATTTGTGTGCAGGTGGCTGTATGTATTTAGGACATATAGATGTCTCTCGTTTCTAATTGGATGTGTTTTATAGAATAGAATTGGTCTCGTTTTATACCACATGCAGGGGCGGATCTAGGATTTCTGAAAAGAGGGGGCACAAATTACGCGAAGCAAAGCGATCGTTCATTTTGGTCGTGGGGTCCAGGGGCCCGTCTGAGGGTCCCGGTGGGGTCCAGGGGCAAAGCCCCTGGCGGGGGTCCAGGGGGCAGAGCCCTTGGGAGCTCTTGGGTTTTAGGATATTTGGTGGGCAAAGGAAAGCGCTCCTAGGGCGAAATTATGTACAATTTGAATACCTTAATTGTCTCAAAACATCAGTACAAAATAAATGATTGAATGAGAAATATATACAGTGTATAGTGTAACACTAAGTTTATATAATAAATGATTGAAAGAGAAATATATACAGTGTATAGTGTAACACTAAGTTTATATACATAAAAATCCTAGAAGCAGCAACCTGTAACATTACAGAAAGTTTGAAGTTTACTTATCTGAAAGCTAATGCACAAACTAACGTTTAGAATGTGAAAAGCATAAACATGAAGTTCTTCAGGCTGACTTAAAGTTTAATCACATAATACAAAACACAGTGAAAATATAATTTCAATCAAATTACGAGAAAATTATTGTTTTCAGCCTATAGGCCCTACACAACAACTGACACACATAGCATTACATCCTTTAGTTTACGATAAGAATTAAGATATCATAAAGAGCAATACAAAATAGTTAGGATAAAATATAATGAACAACAATATAGTTACAGTGCTAAAGTTAACAACAACGAAACGCACAATGGTGAATTTATGCTTCTGATCATGTAAAATGGTTATCAAGAAAACGGGAAAACAACGTTACATTCATATCTTAGTTATATGCTTAGCAAGTGCTATAAATCGTTTTGAATGCATAGGCCCTAATATAATATGTTGCGGCTCTTTGCATGACAGTTTTTATTAACATATTAAGGTACATATTATTTGGCAGCTTTTTTAGACCTATAATTAAAACTTGGACTAAAAATATATTTATTTATGAAAGAATTGTGAAACAACAGCAAATCAGATTTCTAACAATTTGAAGTTTATCATGTTGTTATTTGTAATATCACCTTTCCGAAGCACCATGGGCGAAAACGCCTAAACGTTCTGTTACTTTTGAACTTTAGATTAAAATCATCATCCTTTATTCGGCTGCGGACATAATGGGTGTGGCTTTGGAAACGTAAATCAAAATTATATTTGACAGCGCGTAGGCGAATATACAAGATTTCTCCATAATCATTCCAACCCAAGGGTGTCATTTCATTTTAAAGTGAGGGGTCAATGGGGCGGAGCCCCCGGCGGGTGTCCAGTGGGCAGAGCCCCTTGCCCTAGCGTTTTTTTTTTTGCATTCTAAGGGTTTTCTTAACTCGTATTTTTGTGGGTAATGTGAAGACAGAGGCCTTGGTGGGGGTAGGGGCGAAGGGAGCGAATGTTTTTTTTGCATTCTAAGGGTGTTCCTAACACGTATATTTGTGGGCAATGTGAAGTCACAAGTTGGTGGGGGTCAGGGGGCGAATCCCCTGAAGCCGAATCCCCTGAAGCCCTAGCGTTTTTTGCATTCTAAGGGTGTTCCTAACACGTATTTTTGTGGGTAATGTGAAGCCAGAGCCCCTTGGTGGGGGTCAGGGGGCGAAGCCCCCTGAAGCCCTAGCGTTTCTTGCATTCTAAGGGTGTTCCTAACACATATTTTTGTGGGTAATGTAAAGAAATTTGCAAATAAATAAAAACCGGGGGGGCATTTGATAGTGTCCCCCACCCTTCAAAACGTGGGGGCGTGTCCCCCTGCCCCCTAAAATGACGCCTATGTTCCAACCAATAAGCCTATGCCTATCCTACACTATTTTCACTCTCTCCCTCGTGTCTTTTCTTTCTTTCTTTCTTCTTTTTCCTTTTTCTCTTTCTTCTTCTTTTTCTTTTTCTCTTTCTTCTTTTTCTTCTTTTTTTTTTGGGAGCCACAAAAAGGGGGGCACGGGCCGGATGTGCCCCCGCCTAAATCCGCGCTTGCCACATGTAGTGTAGGAGTTAAGCTTTTTGATGCTCAAAGGCTGAGATATTTTAAATTGCACAACTTAGACTTCAGCATAATGACCAATAATGAATATCTGAATGGTTTTATTTACAACTACTAGTTTTAATGAAGATGCATAATATATGTAATGTGATTCATTGTTATGAAATTATAGTTAGACTATATTATATATAATGCTAGTTTCATTATACAATTCAAGCTAAGGAAATATTGCAAATTTTCATGAGCAACTAATCTTATCTTCGTATCCAAACACTTTTGCAAAAACTAGATGGTGTGAATGCAATATGTAAGGTTAAATTAAGTTTCAAACTCAGATTATATTTGCAAAAGAAGCTTTGTAGATACATTAATGTAAGTCGGTAATATTCTCTCCAGGATAAAAACAAGAAAACAGCGTAGATAATGAAATGCCTCTGTTGGTGAGGGTATAGTGTTAACTTCATTTATGTTAATCAAAATGCATGTACACGTCTCCAAGATTTTAATATTCGCATGCTTGAAAACTTAATGAAGTCATTTCAAGTCATATTGTAGAAGCAATGAATATATTCATGAAGCCAAGCAGAATTTGTAGCTAGTATTTAAAGCATAATATCACTTTGATTTAGAAATGTTTTAAACTGCTTATATTTTAACTGCAGACTATTTTGACTACTGAACTAATGTATTGTCAAATAACTTTCATTTTTTTAAAATGTCTATGTAAAATCTATGAATCGATTAAACCGTATCAGGTATCAACATTGATTTAGCTCTCCTGATATTGAAGACAATATATTGATATATATATAAAGTATACTCTTTGCCCCTCAGTTTACTGCACTATTTGCACTTAGTATTTCAACACAAAACTTTTCAAAAGCTATTTTTAACTGTCTATATTTTATATATATATCTAAAGAATTAAACCTTGCATTCAATACATATGGAAAATATGGCGTGTCGTGTATATTTTCGACTCCACAAAATAAAAAATATAGAGTTTAAATACATTTTCGTGTATTTGTCTGAAAACTTATATAACCTGAAAAAAATTCTATATGGTTGCACAGTGATGATCCATGAAATCAGCCATTTCCGTGGTAATGGAAGATCAAATATAGAAAAAAACATGGATTATTTCATTTTGTATAGATAAGCCACCTATACAAACATGATTTTTGATAATTCAAGGTTGTTTGAATAAAAATACGGTTTTTGAATGTTGTTCAGCTTGTGGAAATACTAAGTGTGGACAGTGTACATAGTATAAATGTACTGTTATTCTTGGCATAATAGCCAAACTTTGTTGACATCACAAACATCTGCCTGGAAATGTGGTGATGATTTATTGGTATCATTTGGGTTAAATATAAACCGTTTTCACAAGATAAGATGTAGTCAAATTAATGTTGTTGTTTCACAAATTTTATTTGTTTTCCTTTTTTTGTTTACTGAGTATGAAATGTATACCACTAAAAGAACTTTAAAAATGCTCTTGATTCATATCTGTTTACAATATTGTGTGTGTACATTTCAGTTGGTATAAATGGAATTCGGCAAACATGATAACTTCAAATTGTTAAATTGGCACAAAAAGTCAATGCAGTGACATTAGTATCATTTAGTACTAGCAACCATTTCATGTTTATTTCCTGTACAAAATTTTAAACTGAATGCATATTGTATAAATTTTGAAATCTTCTTTAAACGATATCATACAGAAATAAGAAATAAGTATTTTTCCTTGTCCTACATTGAGATGTCAAGCCTTCAGCAAGATGTTCCCCACATTGGCATTACATGTGGAAACAGATCAGATTAAACCAGCAGGGGTAGCTCATTTATATGTATCTCTGTATATCTGAGATTGAAGGAACTTGTTATTCCTATCTTCAGTAATCCTTATCCTTAATGCCTGCAGGATATTGAGGTATTTTATTAATTTGTCCCTCTTTCTATATCCGGTAACACTTTTAATAGTCACTTGCATCTGGAAATATTCATTTTTTCCACTAACAAAACTTTCAAAATGAGGTTTTCTTGATTATTTTAATAATACATTTACATACAAAATTGATCTTGTCCAATTTTCAAATTTTTAGAGCATCGCTAGAATGATTTATTTATT
>JXSR01S030114.1:0-11154 GCA_000969725.1 Ophiothrix spiculata | reverse complement strand
AATAATAAATTACCAACTCCAGGAAGTATGCACTTGCTCACTTTCATTACAATACATGGCTATGGGTTTTTTCAACCTTTAATAAATCAGTTGAAAGTATGAAAATAATGTTTCCTAAGCTTTTAATTTGTTGAAATCTCTACAGCTTCAAAGCGCCCCCTTGAACCCCAGCTAGGGCCCCCGCCCCTCTACCTCCGACGAACGACTCGCGCGTCTTTTTGTCCCGATTTTAGGTTTCACAACGTTGGCAGGTATGTGGGTCCATATTTGGCAAAAAGTCCTAAAATTGTTTTCATTTGCAATTGCATTTGAGGGGTTTTTCAATACATTTAGGGAGTTTTTTGAGGTGTTTTCTACAATAGGTTACCCTTTTTTAAGTAATCTAATAATAACAGTAATGTAACAGTAATTTTATGGTGTATCTTTTCTACTCAATTTTCAGAAATGTGGGTTACTTTAAAAGATCATAGTCGAATAAATTCAGTCTACATAATAAACTTTAAACGTTAAATGTCAGATCAAAGTCAGTACTTCCTTGCATAGTTTGTTTAGTCTACTTTGGCATATTTGTGCAGGTGGTTGTATGTGTGTGGTACACAGAGATGCTGTCTGGCGTTTTGGATGTATTTTATCAAATGAGTCTTGACGTATGACCAGCTGATAAGAGCCGCATATCATGCATCTGTATGTATCGAATTTGTCTTCCGGCAGCTCTAAATTTAGTCAGTGGTTCGTTTCCGTCAAAATCTTGCATACAATTTATTCCGTGCAAAAATGAGGTAACGGAGCAATGGCTACCACAGCCTCGATTTCGGGGAAATTTTGAGCTGCAGAAAGACACATTCGTATGTATCTACATCTATTCTCTGCCATATCAGTCTGAGAAAATTGCAAAATATTCCATGGACAATAGACCTTTGACCTGGAGCGTTCTGCTACCTGTTGTGCTTCAACAGGATCCGCTGCACATAAACAATCCTTGTATATATTATAGATACCATGGAATCAGTGCTTCTCTTGCATTTCATGAATCATGATTTTCTATTTTGGCATATGAGCATATATATATATATATATATCATTTGAAATCAAACTGCTAGTAAATATAGATCACTTTTACTGTTATATGCGTCATATTTGTTTAAAGCAATACTATAAAGTGTTAAAAATGAAGCGCCCCCTGTCAACCATGACTTTTGATTTTTTTGGGCTGATTGGGATTGTTTTTGGTAGATATGAATACCCTCCAAATGATTTGGCTCAAATATGCTTACTTTTTCTGTTATGGCCACTTGTTGAATTAAATTCGGGATCCTGAATTTAATTCCGCATATAGGAAAGCATGTATGTGGTTTTTATCCATTTTTGGGTCACAAAACAATTTTTTTCACAAAATAAACTTGAAAACGCTTTTGTAAAGTCACATTCCACCATTTTATGCTGTTTTTACTCAAAACCATTTTTGATCAAAATCTTATAGTATTGCTTAAGTTCTTAATTTTGATCATAGATTCTAAGTTTTGATGTGCAGTAATTGTCTGACCTTGATATAATTCTATCTGTGTCTTAAATAATTTGGTACCACATGATGAATTTGAATATATTTGTATACTCATGAGGCCAAAATGTTCCTATGAAAATGTTGAACTAGGTAATTCAGCATTCAGAATAAGGGCATATAACCCCGCATATAACGAACGTCAGAAAGTATGTATTTGTCATAGCACCCAGTTGAGGGCTCAATACTTATTTACTGTAGGCGGAAAATTTACTGTGTTCTAAAAATTTTATTCTGTGTTCTTTTCCGTGATAAAAATATCATGTGCATTTTCATGTCGATCGGCTGTTTAGGTAACATGAACCGTGCAAAAAAGCAATTGTAACCAGGGCCGATATTCATGAAACACCGCTAACTCTAGTTGGCTGTTAACTCTTTGTATACCTGTCAAACTTTAACAGGTAGACAAAGAGTTAGCAGCCAACTAGAGTTAGCAGGGCTTCATGAATTTGGGCCCTGAATTCTAAGGATTATTTTCCTTTTCATGTGAATTTAAGTCAATTAAGATTTAAAATGTATGATGGTATGTTTATTTGCTGTTTTATTTAGTTTTGCATTTAAATTGCGTTTTCCGTGAATTTCCATTGTTCATTTCCGTTTTACCGGATTGCGGAAAACTTTGGACTCTACCTAATTTAATGTAGTCTAATGTTGCACAATTATGGGTACCGTACATGCCTCATTGTACAACTATATATGCAAGTAAAATATATATATTGCTTATTTCATGGACAACTAACTCCTAGCATAATATCATCTTATCCAGACATCTTGGCAAAGCCAGATAGTATTAATGCAATATGCGAGGTTAAATTAAGTTTCAAATTTGGATCATACTTGCATATAAAGCTTTGCAGATACATACATACATCCCAAACCAGCTGTAAATACAGCCTCTTGTCATTTTCACTTTTTAAAAATATTTGCAAAGACCATGCTATAAGGATTAAAATGACACCTCAATGAACTTTGCTCGATTTCCAGTAACGTTATGGTCCCTCATAGGTTGTCATGGAGTAAAATGTGTAACTGAGATAAACACACTTTTAAAAAGACCAGTAAGCCGTATATTTTCTGTTGCTTGTAATACAAAAGGTTTGAGCTTGAGACATTTTTTTCAAAATAATATGTAGTTTAACCGTTCCAACTTATCTTGATTCCGATATGTTTTGGAAATGACAAAGAAAAAAATATCTTATTCTATATTGACCTCCATCTGTTACGAAAAAATATTTGTCATGTTTTGAAAATGTATATAGACAAAAGTTATATTTCACTAATGAAAATTTGCTTTGTAGCAATAATATTTGTGACCCGTCATATCAATAGGTACCTTAATACCAGCAAGGCATATATTTAGATATAGGCAATACAAGGTTGTAAAATACAATAGAATTAATAAGAATAAATGTTGCATTTTCTATCATATCTTCATGGATTTTTGCTCAAATTTTACAAACAAGGTATCATTTTAAAGCTAAGAAATGTCTCTTTAAAGCTACGGCAAAATCTAGATTTTGTCAGAGAGACCCTTAAAGTACCTTTTTATATGACGGGTCACATTTATTAAATATTTATTAATGAATTTATGTTAACAAAATCCATTTTTTCTTCAAGTAAGATATAGATTGCTTTAAATTTTACAAAGAGTTCTTTCTTGCAATTTTAATATCATAACACTCTAGGTCATCTTTTAATGCTTATATATCTGAATGTCAAAAGTTGAATATATACCATTGTAAATTTTTAAATATAACCTTTATGAATATTACAAAATCTAAATGAAGAAGATATAACTTTAATTGAGATTTGCTCAAAAAAATCCAAAATTAGAAATGGCAGAATCTCTCTACATTTAAAGCTATGGTAACAATACTTTTGCATGACCAGTTACCATGAAAGATTCATGAACAAAAAATATTAAATATGCAGTGATTTGGTCTTAATCCTAATCAATTATTTCTAGTCTCTTACAAAAGAAAAATATACAAGTTCATAATGTTGTAGAATACTAGTCTGATTGCTTATTTTGTTCTTCAAGGTTTATAAAGTATAATAGTATGATAGAGTGACAAGGTAAAGGCTCACCTCAAAATTTATCGTTAATAATTGTTATAACTAGAAGTTTGACACATTTTTGGGATAATTTTAAGTATTTTTACAGAAAACTGCACAAGATTTTGATGTACACTTTGCAATATTCTTGAATCTAACGATATGGTTCATATACAAGTTACAAATTCTACTCAGGTTTGTAAATGAATTCATTGCTTTAAAAAATTACATTAAATGATTTCATAAAGTTTCACAGGTAGTGTGGGAATTGCACAATGCTGGAGATTTGAATTTTGATTCAGTCAACACTATTCTTTTACCCACCATAGACACCTTACTATCTTAGTTAATTTCTGTCGATACCCTAGAAAGGCTATGTGACTGTTCATCTCAAACAAGCCATAAATGCCACTTGTGAAAATACATGTCAAGGACGTAAATGCCGAAATTTATTTTTTGACCGATTCACAAATCCACGAGCTTACTTTAAAACACCAGTTTTATTTCAAGTAAATGATAGGCAATATCAAATATATCTGTATATTTTGTGTAGGCATTAGTGTAAAATTGTGTATGTTGACTTTAATACATATTCCCTCTGAAGGTCACATTTGAAATGTTTTGTGTAAATCCGAGATATTTGCATGTACACATGGGACTGAGAGCTGTAGGTAGCTTAGAATTAAATCTTGTTTAAGCATTGATAAAGGTAGACCGGTACCTTGGGACAAGCTTATCTCATCATGCGAGTGCCAGAAAGTCATAGCTGCCTTTTTCATGAATTTGCACTTCACACTGTGGAATATCCAGTCTTGGTCAGTAGCCCTTGAAATGGTTCTGCAGCTATTGCAGATACAACTTTTTTGCACTCACATGATGATCTTGAGCCGGTCTTTAGCGTGTTTTTCATCCAAGTAGCTTGAAAGGCAATGGTCATAGAATGAAATTAGTGTTTTTTTTTATTTTACCCTTCTATTTTATGACAAACAAAATCCTAAGATTTAATCCATTAGACTTAAAAATTGGAAGAAGACTCGCAATGCCGGTACATGAAGATATTCACCTTGCATTTTGTAAGGTACTTTAATAAATACACCATAAAAGGATTGTTGTTGAGTTACAGAATTTTTGGGTGTCAAAATGATACACTTATTGTAGTATGTTATATTCAGTTGTAATTTGTTATATAACCATCTTAAAATCTTTTTGTGAGGATGTCCTAACCCTAACCGTACTAGATACTCCAAAACACCTCGGAGAGAAATCAAGAAATTAGCCTAAGTCCAAATACGTCATAGACGGTAGATAGGTATGAGCACGGAATTGCTGCCTAGGCAGCGCCTGCTCGGTGGCTTGGTATTGCTTGGCATGGGAACGGGGTGTGCCAGGTCCCGGGTTCGAATCCCACCTCAGACATGGTGAAAATGGGGATTTTTATATAGGCCTTTCCAAGGAGATAGTAAATCCAGTGTTAACTTTTCTGTTGTTTATCAATCCCCTAGAGTCATACATATTGAAATAAGCTAACAGCATTGCACATGATTGAGCTGAGAGTGGGGGCGTATGCATAGAGAATCATGTCAAATATGGTCATTCAACATAAATAATATTCAGATATATTTTAGCATTTTACGTTGTTTGTATTTCCATATACACATTGCAGGGCCAGTGGAAGGCATATAAGCCAGGGTGCATACACATTTCAGACCAAAATTTATGTTTCATCCAATATTCTTCTTATCCGTTACTCGATAGTGAGGCAATAAGTTTATTCAAACTAACCACAGGACAATAAGCCCAGGACAGTAATTTATTCCAATGAGTGAAATTACAAAAATTATTATCCTGATATTATAATTTCTTTTTTGCCAGCACCCCGCTATTTCAAACCAAGGGGGCAAGTCCCCTGCCTGCTGCTTCATTCGTCTCCGAAACATTGCCAGAATCTTGTTTTGATATAAGATACATGCAACAGAAATATTTTATTTAATTCAGAATGGCACAACACATTTAAATCATACATCTATATGCTACTGCAGCCAGACCTGACTGCAGCTGCATTATTGTTTTTCGCAGTAAATATTTGAATGTGTTAGAATTGCAACTATTCGGCGACAATGTATTGCGCTTTGTGTTAGAACAATGATAATGGCCATCCATGGAAGTCACACAGCTGACGTTTCAGACGATATCTATTAGCAATTTCAGCGGAATTCTATTGTTGATTTAACCTTGTGATTGATTTGATACAAATGGTCAGATGATTTTCCCAAACATGTTGATTTTTTGTACACTCCCGGTCAAAAGTGTTTGCGCAGAAAACCTTTAACCAGCCGTATCTCGAGAACTGTTCATCATCTGCGTCATATTTTTTTGGATTATATTTTACATATATAGATCTAAAAAACTGAACAGGAATTGAATTTACTGCATTTGAAAATGTGTAATGCAAACATACTGTATACTTTCTTCCCCACATTCAAAAATGGAGTTTAAATACATAACTGCACATTTGTTGGAAAACTTAAGACCTGAAAATGCTCTTTACGGTTACACGATGATAACGAGCACTGAACTAATAAACTACATAGGTACATAGCAAAAAGTGTGTGTGGTGTATTTGTATATGGCCCAGGAAATCGGCTATTTTTATGGTTATGGTAGATCAAATATCAGAGGAAACAAAGATTATTTATATTGGATACATTAGGCACCTATAAAAACATTAATTTTTTCAGAGTCTTGGTCGTTTGATATAATAAGTATGTTTTTTCTGGTATTTAAGCGTGCGCAAACACTTTTGACCGGTAGTGTATGAATACTATTTCAGTGCAACTCCAGGATGTGAATGTTCGTTTGTGCAATGGGTGGGGGACAAATCATTGTTATATTTATTAAATTTTGTGGAGGGGAAATAATGCAGAAGTTTGTGATGGTTGCGTCCAATATTGATAATCAATTATGACCGTCCATCCCAAGCAAGCTGTGAATGCTGCCCTTATGTCATTATTATTTTTTTAAATATTTGTTAAGACCATGTTATAAGGATTAAAATCATGCCTCAATGAACTTCACTTGATTTCCAGAAGTCAAGTTATAGTCCGTCAAAGTTTGTCAGGGAGTAAATAGTATAACATGTTTAAAGATCAGTAAGCCCTATATTTTCTGTTGAATGTTTTAAAAATATTCAGATTTATTTCATATGTCCTATCATTTTCGTAAAATGAAACTTCGCTGATATTTTGTAGTAGTCACAAGGATTGTGAATCTTTCAAAAAATCAATTTCAGCAAATTACAACCTTGACATGTATTTTCAACTGTAGTGCAAAATGAAGTTTCTGGCATATACGGCTCACGCGGGCTGGACAGCCACAATTGTTCAAAGCTGGAAGACTGGAGGAGGGTTTGCTATCCTGTGTTTACTACATGCGTTTGGGATTTTCACTATATGGATGATCTAAAGTGGCACTTCACAACTCAACCAGGGGGTGACAGCCTGGAACTGCTGGTTCTAATTCGTTGCTATTGTTCTTAATAAGGCCAAAAAAAAATTAGGTTTGTTTGCCCTCCGCGACCGACCCTAAAAATGCCAAAAATTAGGGTCGCGATTTTAGTTTATTTTTTTTTTCTTCAAACATGTAAAATATGAAAACTCAATATTTTTGATGTAAAACGTAATATTTAGCAGTGTGAAGTCACATTTAGTAGTATAAAATGCATATTTACTCTAAATAATGACCCACAATTTTTGATTAAGCCCTGCATTGCTTGGTATTCATGAAAAAATCCATGGAATGACATCATATGTGTAGAGTAAAAAAAAAAAAATAAAAAAAAAAAAGATTAACCGACCGACCGACCCAAAATTTCGATTTTTCCACTGGAGGGCAAACAAACAATATTTTTTTTTTGGCCTAATAATGGCAACCATCAGTCACTGTTTGAGTTTTGAAGCAGCCTATAAATTAAAAGTGTCCATTGACTCACAAAAGTTTGTGCATGAGGGTGATAAATATACTGTTCAGCAAAGGATTGGATATTCGGTGCATTAAGCCTTCACCACACACTGACCTTCAAACATACTATCTGAGTGTTTATTTTAAATCAAATCTACTTCTTAGCTTTTCTGGTACTGATTATTATCCTTAGAGTCATACATATTAAAATAAGCCAACAGCATTGAACATGATTGAGCTGAGAGTGGGGGCGTATGCATAGAGAATCATGTCAAATATGGTCATTCAACCCAGTATTACTTTACCATTAAGTATTCCTAGTGCCGAGAACATCTGAATTAAACACATCCGGCAATGTGCCGCTGACAACGTAATCATTCAAGGCTACATTAGCAATTCTCAGTATGTTGTAAACATAGACCTGTCAGTGGGCGTTAATGTTCTTTAAACTCTTTGCTATGAATAGGTTGTATTTCCTGTCTTAATGGTTAGTGAATTTAACAGCCTTAACAGGATTACAATATTTAAATGACTTAACAGAAGCATTCTTTTACAATTTTATTTTCGATTTGGTTTTTTTAACAAGCTTGTCCTTTTGTTTCTTGGCATCACTATTATATATAGTTATTTATAGTTTTGGGTTACTCTGACAAAAAAATGCCCAAGTAAAGCCCAATAAGAAAAGTTTGTCCAAATCTGATCAACCTTTATTTTGGAAAACAGTTAAATGGGTAGGTTAGCACAGCAGTAGTCTTAGCTTTGCACCAATGTGGTCCAGGGTTCAATTACCGGCCTGCAATTTATGTGCATTTTGTTTTCAGTCCATGCTTGCTTCCAGTCTACCTCCTGCATTCAAAAACTGAATTTACATACATGTTAAAGCCCAGTTGAAGATAAACTTCCTTCCGAACACCAAGTTGGGTTTCCTTGGCAAAAGCCTAAACAAGATGACTTTTTTGATACTAAGAATAGAATGATATATTCATTGAGTACATAAACCATAAATGCAAAAGTCCTACTAGAGGAAAGTTTGAATCAAATCCAGTGTTAACTTTTCTGTTGTTTATCAATCCCCTAGAGTCATACATATTGAAATAAGCTAACAGCATTGCACATGATTGAGCTGAGAGTGTCTGAGTGTACAAAGTGAATCTTCATGTCATATCTGGTCATTCAACCCAGTATTACATTACCATTAACTATTCCTAGTGCCGAGAACATCTGAATTAAACACATCCGGCAATGTGCCGCTGACAACGTAATCATTCAAGGCTACATTAGCAATTCTTAGTATGTTGCAAACATAGACCTGTCAGTGGGCGTTAATGTTCTTTTAAACTCTTCGCTATGAATAGGTTGTATTTCCTGTCTTAATGGTTAGTGAATTTAACATAAGCCTTAACAGGCCTACAATATTTAAAGGACTAAACAGAAGCATTCTTTTACAATTTTATTTTGAATTTTTTTAATATAACAAGCTTGTTCTTTTTTGTTTTTTTGGAATCAGTATAGTTATTTTAAGTTTTTAGTTGTTCTTGTTGACTTACTGGAAAAATAAATGCCCAAGTAAAGCCCAATAAGAAAAGTTTGTCCAAATCTGATCAACCTTTATTTTGGAAAACAGTTAAATGGTCGAGTTGGCATACCAGTAGTTCCCTAGCTTTACATCAATGTGGTCCCGGGTTCGATTCCCGGCCAGGTGCTTTATGTGCATTTGGTTTTCAGTCTATGCTTGCTTCCAGTCTATCGCCTGCATTCAAAAACTGAATTTACATGCATATTAAAGCCCAGGTGAAGATAAACTTCCTTCCGATCACCAAGTTGGGTTTCCTTGGCAAAAACCTAAACAAGATGACTTTTTTGATACTAAGAATAGAATGATAGGTTCATTGAGTACACAAACCATTAATGCAAAAGTCCTACTAGAGGAAAGTTTGAATCAAAACCACTGTTAAATTTTCTGTTGTTTATCATATTGAAATTAGCTAACAGCATTGTACATGATTGAGCTGAGAGTGTGGGATGTGAATCTTTATGTCATATCTGGTCATTCAACCCAGTCTTACTTTACCATTAAGTATTCCTAGTGCCGAGAACATCTGAATTAAACACATCCGGCAATGTGCCGCTGACAACATAATCATTCAAGGCTAAATTAGCAATACTCAGTATGCTCCTAACTTAGACAGGTGGGTGGGCATTTATGTTCATTTGAACACTCAGCTACCAATGCACTGAATATCCTGTCTAGTGGTCGATGAATTATATAATAACCTTGGCAGGCCTCAATATCGATTTGTTTTAGCTAATTTATAGAAGCATTGCCTTTTTAATTTCAATTTTTGAGAATGTTTAACATGCTTGTCCTTACTTAAAAATGACCATTATATTTCTTGGGCATGAGTGTTATGTTGTACTGTAAGGTAAAAGTAAAGAGGACGGCCTGTATTTACACAGGTCGGAGTGCCCATCTCTCTTTTGAAGCAATTGGGCCAGACTCCACTTTTTTGTCGTATTTGCGGTGAGGGAATCGCAAAACATCCTTCACCGCCATAATTCCAGGTTATGTGTATCACCTGTTGCCTTCGATTACAAAAAAACCTGTGACCAGGAAGAAACTGAATATTCCAATGAAAAACTTGAAACAATATTTCGCAAACAAAATCTAATATGAATGATGAACTCAAATTAAGATATAATAACAAGGATTTACAAGCAGGGAAGATAGAGATGATTAATGTGAATTTTCATCATTGATAACTTAAATATTTTTTATATAGTGCTATTATACATATTGTATACAGTGTTAATATTAAAACCAAGTATGGTGTAATATTTCAATGATTAAATTATGTTTGTGAAGTCAATGACACCAGCTGAAAAGGGAATACTTATTTAAGCCAATAAAAAATAACCATAATTTTTGCTGTATATACAAAGGATCACTAAAATTCTATTTTTAAGATGGTTTTGCACTTCATTAAACATCCGTTTAAAAAGATACTATTCTAAATATATCAGTTCAGAAGGACATTTCCACATTAACCTTTAGAAAATTGCTCAGGCCAACACAATATATTGATGGATGATAGCAACTCACTGTCAGAACACTACAAAGCTTGTTTCTAACATAAAGCTCTTAAGTTAAATTTTAAAATGATTGTATTCTTACATCTGCAAGACTCAATTTCCTGTTCAGTTTCCTATCAAATGCATTGAAAGTGTTTCTTTTTGTATTTAGTTAATATATAAGTGATAGAGTGATTTTGAGAAGGCTATCACATTACAATTGATTCTAAATACACTTTCTTTTTTCTTTGTTTCTTTTCCATTATTTTGACAAAAATATTGGTATCAATATCATACGAAGGATGTAGAGTTCATTTATATTTTTCTCTCCAATTTCAAATTGTGTGGGAGTTTATTGGGAAGAAAACTTGATACATGATAATAAAACAGAGGCCTAGCAGCGATATTTTGATTACTTTGGAAGTTCATTGCCTTTTGGCAGATTAGACCATCAATGTTGTTGACTGTTGTACAGAGGGAACCTTTTGTTCCAATCCCTGCCACCAAAAGGTAGC
>JXSR01S030113.1:185372-199528 GCA_000969725.1 Ophiothrix spiculata | reverse complement strand
GCCCCACTTTCAGAGTCAATCTGATTCACTCCTATTCCCAAGCCCCTGATTCAGAAATTAGGGCTACAAATTTCTATTGTTGCTTCAAATAATTCTCGGACACGAAAATGTAAAGCTTAATGCAACGCAACACAACACTGGGTGTGCATTTTATGCAAGCTCACGATGCTTTCCATGGGCATGCAATCTTGTAGTACTGCGGATTACTGATTGGAAATATTGTGTATAGTTTGTGGATTTAATTTGTGAACGTGTACTCGGAGGCAAGGTGCGCACCGTCAAACTTGAAAATCTACGCTTGCATCAGAGATAACTGTATGAATACTATCTATACACGTTCAGGAATAAAATCCACAAACAATAATTCTCGGTGTGCCATTCTTGTCACAATTTGTGGATACGAGGTGGCTGTGTTCAGAAATCATGTTCGTGTCGGAAATTTATTGAAACAATAATACCAAAAGAAGAGAAAGTTTTCTACAAATACACTCCTGCTCGAAAGTATTTCCGCACAAAACCTTTATTCAGCCATATCTCAAAAGGCGTTTATCTGATTTTCGTCAATTTTTGACAGAATCTATATGTGATGACTCACCCCGAAAAGGGGGACTTTGCGACAGAACAGTTTTTCGAGAAACTTATGAAAATAGGCAGCAAAAATAATAAGAATTTCCAGTAGATTTTCTGTTGTAAAATTTGATCGCCTTGATCAATTTCAACAAGGTCTGTCTCATTTCAAAGCTTAGAAAATGCTGTAACAGATGAAATGATAAAATCAAAATTGATATCATCTTCAAAGTCGCCCCTTTCGGGGTGAGCCATCACATATTGTATAATTATATTTATCGAACTAACTTATCTGGAATTGCATTCATTGAATTTGAAAATATGGCGTGTAGTGCATATTACTAATTTCTGCGCATTTGTTTTTTTAAACTGAAAATATTTTATCCGGTTACAATGTAATAATGGGGCTATGAAAAATTGATAAGTTGCATATTAATGAGATTTGTACGTGTGTGTTTTTACATGGTCCATGAAATCAGCCATTTTGATGGTAATGGAAGATCAAATATCAAAAGAAACATGGACTTTTTCATATTGAATAAATAAGTCACCTATACTAGTATGAACCTTTGATGATTCTAGATCTAGATCGCTTAATATAAAAAATGAGGTTTCTTACCGTTTTTAATGATGCGGAAATACTTTCGAGCGGGAGTGTACATCATAATAATAAAATACCATTCAAATTATATACTATGCACACAAAACATTTATTTTACACATATATTTAAATATTTGCCTTTTTACAATTAATCATACAAATTCTACATGTATATATACAGCGAACTTTATACAAAGATATAAAAAAAATATTATAACACAATGGTATAAAATTTACTTGTATACCCCACTCAGAAACTACACAAAATGCTGAGTTAATTACAGAAATCGACAGTCAACAATGCATAAGATCATCTATTCATCAGACCTATTGCTACTGTGAAAAGTATATTGGTGCTAGTGCATGAAGCATAGACATTAGGCTTGTTCAAATCTGTAGTTTACAAATTTGGTTTACAAAATCAAGACCTAAATGTTTTGTTGTAAATATGAATAGACCTCACAATAGGCTTACATGGACTGGTGGACGCAATAAAAAGGAATGACAATTTACACATATGCTCATTTTACAAAAGCTGAGAAGATAATTTGTTAAACAATTTGTAAACTAAGGATTTGAACAAGAGTATATAGTGTATGTGACCATCCATGACAAATCTCCAGTTGAGTTAGCCCCTAGTCAAATTTGTTTTATTGCATGCAGATTCATAAAGCAAACGTTGAGGTAAAATTCTCTGAAGCATGTCATGTCAAAATACTTAAAAACGTGAGAAAAGTATTAAAAGTTTTTATTTTATATACATTTTCAATTTGACTACATTTAACCAAGAGAAAAGTTTTTATTTTTATCCACATTTTCAATTTGACTACATTTGGAAAGCATTGTGTATTTGCCTAACTTGCAAGACTCTGAATTTTATGTATGCAATTTATTCAAAACAACAATAGTTTTCAAATATATTTAAGTTAAAATGAAAGCTATATTTGCCAGGAGTCTAAAGGTCTGTTCATAGTACGCCACAACTTTATGCAGTGCGGCAAATTTTACCGATATATCGATCATTATTTGCTGCACCTTGCCGCACGTTGACGCATTTCAAGTTAAAACATATTTAACTTTATTGCGACGGCGCACTCAGTTTCTTGCAGTTAACTGTGCAGTGCGGTAAAACAACGCACTGCATTGCAGTGCGGCGTACTATGAACGGACCTTTAGAGCTCAAAATGAAAAAATACTAACTGAACTGGAGGTTCGCGATGGATGATCAGATATACATGTTTGATACAGTTGATACTACAGATATCTAAATATTGTTGCAAGTTAGGACTCTGTCACACACCAACGCATAGAGCACAAATGTACAAGTATATGTGTACCGCCGCGGCAAAAGGGTCCAGTTGTCGACTCCTACATGTTGCTCATTGTAGCATATCTGATGTATACAAATACCATACATTAGATATGCTACAAGGAGCAACATGTACGGGCCGACAACTGGACCCTTTTGCCGCGGCGGTACACATATGTGCCTACGGACCCCCACCGTATGGATAACAAATTAAATGTATACATTATGAGGGGAGCGTGGCCGAGCGGTTAGAGCACGGGTCTCGTAATACAGAGATTGTGGGTTCGAGCCCCGGGCCGGGCGGTTTTCGTCTCCTTGTTTCCTTGAGCAAGAAACTTTACTCTATTTGCTCCGTGACCGGAGAGTCATGTAAAGCCTTGGGTCCCCTGTACGAATAGACTCCTATATGGGGTATGCATGTTATGCAAGTACTTTGTAGGATTGATTGATTGATTGATTGATTACGTACACAACTGTATGGATAACGTATTGAACGTACTTCTATCGAACACATGACAAATAACAATGTATCAATCAAAACAATAGTAGGATTGACCATATCAGACGTACATTTGGCTCTATAGACCATATCGATAATTGACCTACTCCCGCCGTTGATGGGGTAAATCCACAGAATCGGACGGGGAACGGAACTCAGAGCGAGAGCAAGTTGGCCTCGTTCTGAATTCCGATTCCCCGTTCAGTTCTGTGGATTTACCCCATCAACGGCGGGATTATGTCAATTATCGATATGGTCTATTTGTTAGTGTGTGACAGCCCATTGATATGGGAGAGAATTATTGTGCGCTTATTTTTGCAATACTCATCCAAAACGCACATGTTTTTACTTAGAGGCAGAGATGAGTGAACAAAAAAGCAACTTGGCTTATGAAACTCATTCATAGGTTTAGAGCGGAGATCCCCAACTTTGTAAACCAGCCCATGTACTGGCGTCGTCAGCCTTGGAGCTCAAATTGGGGTATTTGGATACACTTGGTTCCCGACAATATCAATTCCAGTTATAGATACATTGTATAAGGTTTGTGTATCAAAATAGTACAAACAAACATGTTTGTAGCATGATTCAAACCCTACACATTATATTAATATTCAAATTATGTAATGAAATGCATTTTGCACTGATAAATGAGTGGTGCTCTGGCCAAAATGATCGGAAAGTCGTGATTGACATTTCGAATAAATGGCTGTTAAAGAAAAAATATGGTGAAAATATCAAATTTCATTTTTTGACATAAAACGCACTAATGTATAAGTGTCAAACTATGTCTCACGTTTTGAAGGTCAATTATGATGGGTAGTGCACTTATTCATGGGTAATTGATTGCATTTTGCTATCATATACAATAACAATCAGTAACTTTAAAAATCGATTTGCAACAATTTTTTAACTGCCAGATTTTGAGTGGACTGCCTTGTATTTCGATATCTAAATGAAGATTGTAGAAAGAAAGTATGACATATTATATATTATTCAAAAGCTGAGATTATAGAGAATTAATATGGAGCTCCTCTTAGAGTGTGAGGTTTCCTATCTTTATTGCTTTTAGCCTTTGTTTTGCTCTCCTCAATGCTCACCTAAACAGCTCCAGGAGAGCCATTTAATGCTTGCCAGCAATTTTCAAAAGACAAAGCCTGCAAATGGGCAGGAGCGGACATCCGGGTGTTTTGTTGGACGTTTGTCCAAATAGCACGGTGAAAACATTTGCCGACTTCCCATTCAACTCAATGAAGAAAATGCCGGCCTGCGGAAACTTTGATTGATTTTAGCAAATTGTCAAAATATTTCGATTCCAAAATCATATGAGATGTGTAGTTTTCAAATCACAACAAAATGACAAACAGCTCATCATTTCACAAATTTGGCTAAAAAAGAAAGAATATGAAGGGATGCCTGGCTGAAGTATTGATTGTTTTCGCAGCGCACGAAATCCAACGTGAGTTATTTTTAGATCATTGTGCTGCGTATGACGTAGGTCCGCTTTGATCTATACTGCGTTTAAAGAGTTTAAAAGGCCAACGCCTTCCAAAAATGATGTGTTGACACCAGCCTTAAAATAGATCTTCCTGAAGATAATGATTGTTAAATCCTTAAGATTATTTTAGTAAAAAAACAATTGTTTGCAAAATAAATCCTTGTAAGAGATACATTTTTTAAAGATTTTGCAATATGAGACCCATTCCCATTAAATAAACTCATGTAAAATCGCAAATTTCACATTTTTTACTGTAAAACGATTAACTACATTTAACCCTCAAAGAGCCGGGCTTTTTTGCCCCATCTCACGGGGGGGGGGGGGGGATTCCCCCCCCCCCCCCGCTTCCGATCTCGGAAACCGATTGACGAAACATCAAGTGTAGGGTACTGGTGGATAGCTATGACCCTCACGAGTCCATTGGTACCCAAAAAATTGAAATCGGACCTTGTATGACGTCACAGTGACGTCGCGTCGAAAAACACAAAAATCGCCAAAATCATCGTTTTTCGCAATTTTTCGAGCAAAAGTTGCAATTTTTATCAATAATGTGTGGTAAAGTATACTTAGGCATGTTCTTACTCTAAATAAATCAAATAAATACAATTAAGCATAGTGGAAGTGTATCCTAAAATAACAAAAAACACGATTTGTATGTAATTTGCATTGAAAATCCGTTTTTGGTCAGTTTTTCGGTTGACCCAGCTTGCCATTACGGAACGCCACGTCCTAACCCTAGGTCCGATTTTCACAAAAATGGTCTTAAAATAAGCGCAAGGCTTTAAGGAAAAAAGTCAAGAAGTTTCAGCGCGAAAAAATAACAGCCGGCGGAGTTATAAAAAAATTTCCGGAGGGGGATTCCGCCCCCCCCTGGCTCTTTTAGGGTTAAAGTTGTGGATTATAAAAGATACAAGAAACTTTACTCTTCTTGCTCCGTGGTCGGACAGTCACGTAAAGCCGTGGGTCACCTGTACGAATAGACTCCTTCATGGGGTATGCATGTTATGCAAGTACTTGTATCATTTGATTGATTGATTTATTCGTTATTCAATAAAATCTCACGCATATCTATGTAATAACGACTATTTCATGATAGAATATTCGACACGGTGGCAAATAAAAAAGTATTCTACACGATATCATCAAATCCCCGTTCTAATCCCTAAGGTACATTAGGGTATAAGGGGAAATTATTTAAACACGGATAGTTGTTGCATAGAATATTCTGTCTGCCAAAAACTTTGAACCAACCCTAATAGTAAATTATTATCTCATTTTGTGCAAAATTTGAACTTCCTTTTCTTTTTGTACAAAACTTACTAATATTTTTTTCATTGTACAGATATTTCAGTTCCTAAACAATTTGGGTTCTTGTTGGTAACAAAACATGATTTTTAAAAAAGCAGAGTTTTTTAAGATAGAAAATACATTTATTTTCCTTTCTGTTTAGAGGCTGGCTGGGCTAGACCTTTAACTAACATAAACTCTAACTCTGAACCATTCAATTGTGTAATTTTAATTATACCACTACCAGTACCCTTACAGTGCAAAATGCACCGCAAACGGATAAAAGGAATCTCACCTTTAGTTTATAGTATAAACATTCACAACAGTTGGTGCTATTCGTTCAAGTGCAGGGAACTGAAATGAAAAAGTGCCTGCCGGATGCCCAAAATTTGACTTTGCCGTATAGTGCCGATAATGGCAATCTGTTGCCGATTAGTTTATGTGTCTCCCCTTACCACAGCCATACTGCGGACTAAATTTCATATAAATTATGCAAATTTGGTACTTAATATCCATATTTTGCGCTCAATTTGTACGCAGCACCAGTTAAGCCTCAGCCCTACCTACTCACCAAATATTATCAGCAAATGGCATATATTTCTGAGAATTGGTCCACAGATGATTACCTGATAAAACCTGGAATCATTGAGGCAGTTCCTACTCCTGCTAAAATTTGAATACCAGAGAACATGCTGCTGTCAACTGCAGCAGCAGCATTATTTCCCAGTACTTGATCTCTTGATGAAGGTAGCGATGAAGTTGACAACCCCGTCAATTCTGTCTCCCTTGAGGAATTCCAAGTATGCGTCTCTGTGATCTCCATGGATGAGACCGGGATGTACTCTCTTGCCTTCTGGTTGAGTCTACGGACACAAAAAAAGATGATGTTAGGCGACGAAAAAAACAAATCCTGTTTTATGGGATGTCGGATTTTTGAAGTAGGGTTGGTTGGTCAGGCATTTTTTTTTTGCCTAAACTAACTAAACTAACCCAAAAATCTGAAAAAATTGGGGGGAAATTTTGTACAAAGAAAATTTCTTTAATTATTAAATTTTGGCCAAAAGACGGCTGATTTTATATGATTTTGGCAAAACTAAAAAAAATCTTCAAAAATGCAAATTTAGGGTTGGTGGGGCCCGTAAAACAGGGTTTTTTATTTAGACACTGTATGCAATCCCATGGTTTAGAAAGGGTGGATCCACAAAAATCCTATGGGGAAAGTTCAAAGAATTTTCAGAATAAATTTAAGGGTGCCTTGAAAAAAGGGTGATTGCTTACCCTGGGACTTAAAAAGTTATGCCAAGGGGCACTGAGAATCAGAATGAGCATATTCAATAAATGTTGAAGTGCAATATATCGTAAGTCGGTATTACTTCTATTGTACTTAGTTTGTATCCGATTCCTCATTGAATATCGGGATTTATCATTCAGTAGCTATAAATAATGTAATTTTATTGGTCAGCCATGAAAGATATTTTCGTATTACTCTGTTAAATTTGCCAGAAGGGTAAATACAAAATTTTCTTATTGCACAGCTGTTACAATAATTTGTGCGCACCGGTAAATAACTACGCAATACGAACTATGCGTATGTTGTTTTGTCTGTGTAAGAGACGGATAAAAATACCGGTGCTCCAGCGAAACCGGAAATTTACTACAGTTGAAAGTTGAGTCGATTGTCAGCAAACAAATAGCCCGAAACACCAGGCGATTTGAACTGTATTTTCATGAAGAAATACAGAGAAAGAAGTAGGTGTTCCAATAAATAGTGAAAATCGGATACCGTATACTTCTAAGTGATCGCAGCCTAAGGAATTAAGTCTATTATAAAGACTGTTAATTAGTTTCCATGATAAATGGTGCATAGCTCATATACTTTAAATTCAATTTTTGTCAATTCTTTATTTTTGAATCGCCTTATAATTGATCTCTTGAAGAAAAGGAAAAAGGAAAGTATCAAGGGTTGAAAGCCACATACAAGGCCATATTTGTACGGGCCACAAAGCTGTATTTGCACATTTGTTGCCCGTGCAAATACGACCTTATGGCTCTTTGTTGCCCGTGCAAATACAGCCTTGGGGCCCTCAACCCTCAGTATGATACATTATATATCATTTGTGATGCCTCACCTCGAAAAGGGGGACTTTGCGACAGAAAACTTTTCGCGAAACTGGTGAAAATCGGCAGCAAAATATAAAGAAAATAAAAAGAATTTTTAGTATATTTTCTGTTGTAAAATTTGATCACCTTGATCAATTTCAACAAGTAAGTTTTTCATTTTAAAGCTTAGAAGATGTTTTAACAGATGCAATGATAAAATAAAAATTGATAGCATCTGCAAAATCCCCCCTTCCTGGGTGAGCCATCGCATTTTAAAGCTTAGAATATGAAAAATTAATCTATGTAATAAACTAAATTTTGAAAATCATTTGTTTCCTCTCATTTCCCTAGACCACCCCACATATAATGAGACATACATACCTCTATTAAGAAGCGCCGGGCATAACCAACAAGAGCTATGTGATGATACAGCGAGAAGATTTCATTCGGATGTGGCACTCCTGTAGATTCCACAACATCCGTCAGTCCTCCATACACAGAGGGCGCTTTATTTGTAACGAAGGCTTTGTTACGCCATATTGTATTACTGATGTCTAGGATGTAGCCATTGAGTACGCTGACATGTTTGCTGAGGTCACTCTGAGAAGTCAAATCGAAAAGAGAAAAAAAATATTTTGCATATACAGGGTGGACCAATAAAAGCGATATATATGAATTTCAAGGTTGTGTAACTCCACATTTGGAAATAATTCGAAGGTAATTTTCAAATAACCATAAACTATATCTTGCCAATATATGGTGAAAATTCCATTCGAACAATGCTTGTATAGCCCAAGCCATTGACATTTGCATAAGAAAGGAAAAAATCCAGTTTGTCCAATTTTAAAATTGGCCTTTTCAGATGATCTAATGCAAACTCCAAATTTCTTTTTGATTTATCTGCAATCTATGATGTAAAGGGAATGTTTTTTAAACAAATCTTTTGACTCTTTCTTAGCATCACTAAAAATGTTTAGAATACAGCCTCATACCCAAGGTCAACAAACAAACAAAAATGCATTTTTTTTACTTTTCTGAAGGTTTTGATCAAAATTTTCTCTACATCTGGTAATTGATTTTTTTGAACATATGAAGTGTAAATCATCCACAAATAAAATGTCAAATATCAGTCAAGGATTCTTATTAGGTAAAAAAACTCAATTTTGATAGAGGTGACCTTGAGCATGAAAAATAGATCATGAATTGCTCCTTTAATTTTAGTAGGAACCAAGTTACGCGCTGATACCCTCGACGTGGGCGCCTCACTACATATGTTTCAGACTGCCCATCATCGCAGGTAACGGCTGATCATAATTAGTCAAAATTTTGACCAGTAGAATTACACAACTTGCAAGCTCACTCGCCCTATCTAACTACACAGCAATTGTTTGTGAGTGGAATATTTTAGTGAAGAGGTTGATAAAATGGCGATGTTTACATGCGCAACTTCTGCATGACGCACCGCATTTAACTACGCGTTACAAGAAATTTGCACAATCACCAATGCCTCACGCGTGTAAGTGTTTGACACTGAAAACAAATGCCTTCAGGATACGGGCCGATCAATGCTTAGATTGATTAGCGGTTACCGGCGTCTTATTTTGGATAAGACGTCGGAGACCAATGCAGAACCGAGTGTACCCGCATATTCCCCAAGTTGAACTCCATTGCTGTCGACACAATTGGCAGTGTAGGAAGTCCGGGATCTCATCCCTATATCTATGATTTTTATGTACTTTCGACACTTACCATATTAATACCTAATGCCTCAGTCCGGGATCCCCTCTCTATATCTATGATTTCTATGTAATTTCGACACTTACCATATTAATACCTAATGCCTCATTATTTTGTTTCAACGAACTCAACTCATCTCGATATCTGAGAAAAACAAAATGATGGGGAAAAAATTAATTAGTAATGATAAATAATGAATAGTAATAATAATCAGCATCTACATAGCGTATAGGTCTCAAAGAGGCTTACCATTATTTTTGTCACTGAAGTTGTCTCTATATATTATATAAATATTATTTTTTGAATTATAAACAATAATGCTGTAATTAAAACATTTTACAAGCATTTAGAAGAGTGATGTACAATGTATTTTTACTTAGGCCAAGAAAAAAAATTGTTTGTAAAAGAGCTATACGGTATGTGATTTTTTATTTCTTTTATTTTTTTTAGGAAATTAGATGCAGTATGCGATATTTCTTCTTCTTTTTAACGCTCTAAAATTTTGATCGCCCAACTTACGTGTGTGAAGTGCCAGCAGATTCTAAGATTCTACGCACTAAATTTATTTTCACATAGAAATGCGAGCCAGTTTCTGAGACTTAGTACGCATTTAGAGGAGAGATACCTGACTATCACTCAGTAGATAAGAAAAACAACAATTTAATTGGTTAAGAGCTAAAAAGATACTTCAGTATTGTATCAAATGTCAAACTTCATTGTGATACAAAACCCTCTAAGTGATACGAAAAAGTCAGGCCTTGAATTTTGAAATACGGTCTGGTGTGCTACAAATAGCACTTCTCAGGATATTCAGGTGTGCTGTAGGTGTGCATTTTGTATCTTATTGCGTTTAATTTTACCAGAATTAGGTGTACCTAAAAAATCACTCCTTAAGATCATTTTAGGCGTGTGATGGTGTGCTATCGCACGCCTCAAAATATAAAGCCTAAAAAGTTGTATCGTACAGCTCTTTACCAGTCCAAGATGTATTGCTTTTAGAACATATAGATGTATTACAAAGCGCAAGCCGTTGTTATGCGTGCAAGACTAACTGCGATACGTAAAGCGTTGTACTACGCGATGCTGATAGAAATAACGCGCACAGCCGTCAATCAAGCCCGGAAAATACAAATCTAAAATTGATTGCAATGTTATAAAAAATACCAAAATAAAAAATTTCAAAGTATTTTTCCTGGTATTTTCAAGTTTTTGCTATCAACATTTGTGTTTACTGAGTGATAAATTCATTATTCCCTGTTTGTTCTCATGCAATACACAAACATTTTAATGGTTTGGGTTCGTATCAAACTCGGCTTTCAGCCTCGAACCCACACCATTATATTTTCTTGTATTGCACGAACAAACAGGGGAAAACTAATAGCATTATATTGGCCTGTGTAATGGCATCATTAGCCTAAAAAATTGTTTGTTTGAAAAATCAAAAAAAAAAATTTTTTTTATTTTTTACACTCTCACATAATTTTTTATTTTTCATGTCATTCCAAGGATTTTATCGTGAATACCAAGCAGTGAAGGGCTTAATCAACATTCGTGGGTTATTATTTACAGACGACACTCATTTCATACATTAAACGTGAAACTTTCTACTGCTAAATTTTACATTTTCCTTGAAAATGGTGAGTTTTCATATTTTACGTCTTTGAAGAAAAAAAAAATCCCAACCAAGACTTTTGGCATTTTTACAGTCAGCCGTGGAGGGCAAACAAACAATTTTTTAGGCCTTAGCAATAAATGGGGCACAAATTACGCATTCCACTCAATTCCCACCAAAATCAACTCAATGCGCAGACATTTTGTTGCGCTTACGAGTCATACCCCACTTTATGCGAGTTATACGCAAATTGAGTGCATAACGTACAAGAGTATTTTCAATCTTTTCGAATTATGAGATCTGACGTATTCTCAGCAAAATTTGAGTACCTCCAATTTAGTTGCCAATATCCGTGTTGTTATTAGGCACAGTTGCCGTTTTCCTCATCCCTCGATCGATCATATGAACTTAAACATGCACTTTTTGTATTTTTTAAATTTAACGGGTGTTATAATCGGGTCATAAAAAAAACTGAAAATAGTGACAAAATGCCAAAACCAGGCTGAAAATGAAAGAAAAAGCTGAAATTAAGATTTTTTTGAAGTCATTAAAAAGCTGAAATCAGCTTAAGGTGTCTGGTCCACGCGTACCAGTACATGCTAGTTTCCAGGTTGGTAAGTGCCGCAATATGCACGCGCATATACTCCGAGTAGTGTTTTAAAGCTAAAAATTGCCATATTTTAATATTTTTCTGGAAAATTAGTTCGATGACCCCCAATTTTTATAATTTTTTTTGAAAGAACATACTTGTGCGCAACTTTTGTGAAAAAATTGACAAAAAATTTCGGGTAAAGTTTTTGAATCAACATTAAATAATGTCACTTTTGCCACATTTCCCATAGACCCCTGTACTAATTTTTCCCAAAAAAACTCCAAAAATTATGTTTTTAAACTGACTCGCATGCAAAAACGAGTCCGGTGACCCCCAATTGTTATTTTTAAAATCAGTTTTACATCAATTACCACTGGTAGCGAGTGGCAATGCACCAGTGTAATTTGTTATGTGTAACATGTTGCACATAACCTGCCAAAGAAAGAAATCATGATGAAGAAAATTAACAGCACCAGGGTTAAAGCCCTTGATAAACCTGACTCAGCAGAATCCACTGGCGTTACCAATACGCAGCATGACGCTACGACCCCAAACCCTTCGAGGAGGGCCGCATCTGATTATCAGTGGAGGAAGGAGTCGCCACTTATGAAGTGTAAGAAGAATGTGTACGTGTCAACGTTTAATGTAAGAACACTAAACTCAACAACTAAGATGGGTGAATTGGTTTCACTAGCATCACGATATGATATATCTATCGTTGCATTGCAAGAACACAGATTGCACCATGATGACGTGGAAGTACAGTATCAGAACCTACCTGATGGATGGCAGCTAATTACATCATCCTCAACACGAAATACCATCGGAGCTGCTGTTGGAGGAGTTGGCTTCCTTATCAACCCTCATGCTTCAAAATCACTTTGCAGTGTGCAGAAGATCTCGTCCAGGATCATTGTTGCAAATTTTGCCGGGAATCCAGCTACCACAGTCATCTGCTGCTATAGTCCAACAAATTGTGCAGATAACTCTGAGGTCACAAGATTCTATGAAGATCTGCGCCAAACTACCAAAGATATACCACCACACAATGTTCTAGTTGTCATGGGGGACCTAAATGCTCAAATTGGCAAAGGAAACAAGAAGTTCACATACAATAGAAAGACCAACAGAAATGGAAAACATCTGGAAGATTTCTTGGAAGAATGTGAGCTGAAAGCAATCAACACCATTCTACAGAAGAAAAAAGGAAAGTTGTGGACCTTTCAATACCCCAATGGAGCAAGATCTCAACTAGACTACATTGCTATAAATAAGAAATGGAAGAACAGTGCATGCGACTGCAATGCCTACAGCTCTTTCATCAGTGTTGGTTCTGACCACAGAGTTGTCACCGCAAGACTAAGACTAAGTTTGAGAGCCATAAAGACGAAAACCAAGAGGACACCAAAATATGACTGGAAGAAATTCAGTGCTGACAAAAATCTTCAGCATTCATATGCCGTTGAAGTGCATAACCAGTTTGATGTCCTTTGCTCTCTTCAGGATGAGGTGGAGCTCACAGCTGATAAGAAGTATCCACTCTTTGTTGAAGCACACAAAATTGCTGCTTCCAATTGCCTACCAGAAAGGAGAAAGAGCCCACGTAAGAAAGTATCATGGGAAGATGCACGTGTAAGCAGAGCCAGAAAGAACCTTGCTGATGCTCACAAGCAGTTCACAGAATCAAACAGTGAACGTGATAAAGAGCTGTTTGATCAGGCAAAGCAGAATCTCGACAAAGTTTACAGCAGTGTCGAAGAGGAATATCTCCGGGAGAAAATAAGTACCATCAGATCGGCTTCTCAGGGCGGGCAGGGTGGGATGGCGTGGGCGGTGATGGATGGTGTAACTGGCAGGGCAGCAGCCAGATCAGGTAGACTCAAAGGCAACACCACATCAGAACGCTGTAAGGAATGGAGACACTACTTTTCCACCCTACTAGGATCCCCACCTTCAGCTGCCAACCCTGATGAGGAAATCCAAACCATCAATGAGAATACTTTGCCAATTGAAACAGGAGCTTTCACAGCTGCAGAACTTCAGGCTGTACTTGGGAAGTTGTCGAATGATGGGGCTTCTGGCCTTGATGAAGTGCCTGCTGGGGTTTGGAAGTCTGGTGGTTTCAGCGGCATGCTACTGGATGTCTGCGGTGGTACCCTGGTTGGAGGTGAAGGGCCGCAGGAGTGGTCCTTTGGTGGAGTGGTGCCAGTTCCTGAGAGGGGTGGTCTCAGCGGGGCATCCAGTTGTGGGGGCATCGGCTTGGCATCCATAGCAGCAAAGATCTTCAACCGCTTGATACTCAATCGCATTCGACCACACATTGAACCTCTGCTTAGACCAAACCAAAATGGGTTTCG
>JXSR01S030113.1:159449-169764 GCA_000969725.1 Ophiothrix spiculata | reverse complement strand
AAATTGAAACATGGTGGGGAGGCCAATAAACTCCTAAGAGCTTTTAGTCTGGCCCCACCTTAAGAAAAAAAAATGTAAAGGGAAATTTGATGACAAGGACATTACGGCACAAAACTATAGTACAGAACATGGAAGACAAGACAAGACAGGACGGATGAGATAATAAAATAGACAGACAAGAAATGCTTGTTAATCTGAAGGACTGTTTGAGAAGGCAACATTTTCAGGACGCACACTAAGATTCTGTTGGGACCCTAGAAAGTTTTTTTTTTTTTGATGCTGCATTGAATTTAAGAATGAAATGGGCACTCAAGGCAGCAGACTATAAGGGCACAGCAGTGGATAAGGGCACAGCAGTGACTGCCTTTGATTTTGTGGTGTTTTAGGGGGCATCACGGCAACAGCATGGGGCATTGATGGCAACTGCCTTTGATGCCTTCAATTAAAATTTACCTTGCTGGTACTATTAAGGAATATAGAAGGTCAAAACCCAGACCCCCCTGTATATACACATACCCTTCCTTGAGGTAAAAATGAGTACTCGGTTCTTTTCAGAGATCACATTACACGTGTTTTATCTTTAATTTTAATATCATTTATCATCATTCACATACCGGTCCAGAATCATTTAATGTGCCGTGTAATCTCTCATAGACAGATTCGTCCAACCTTCCCGCCGCTGCTATCCTATCTTTTGCTGCCCTCACTTGTGCAGACCATACACTCTCCATCCGTCGGAAGTAAACTCTCTGGGTACTGGGAATAACCACAGATACCAGGTCTGGGCGGTACAGCTTATAAATGGCAAGAAGAGCAGTTATATGTGACTGCACACCCTGGGGAAAATTAAAGCAATATTACAAGAAATCTGATTAACTCATAGATTAAAGAAAGTACAGATAGGAAACATGTCTATTTGCACCCTAAAAATTCGGCTAAGTAAGGGGATTGCACCACGTGGGCGCCATGCCTGGAACGGTGCTGCATGAGTGCGTAGTGAGTACTAGTGACCCAACAGGCAATATAAAATACACAAACAAGTTGCAAGCAATTAAGGATAAATGAATGGGTTAAGTAAAACCAAAAACACAAAGTGCTCAATTATCCTGTATAATAACAAATTTATACATTTACATGAATACAGTGAAAGGCTAGCATCAAATGAAAACATGCTTTATATATGATGGGTTATGCCATTATGATAATTTAATGATTTTTAGCATCTATACTTATTTTTTTTCTGGGGGGGGCAATCATCCCACCCCCTCATTTACCTATATCCAGCAGTGTAGCATATTGACTCCCACCACTTTGATATAACAGTCGCCAGTTGCGGTGCACCTGATTTAATAGGGAATTTTCAAATGACCAGACCCGTTTTTGATTCTAGGTGTCATTGAGGATTTTTTAAATAGTGCTTAAAGGGACTAGCCTAGATTCCATCTAGAATTAAATATTTATGAAAATGCTCTAAACAAAGCTTAAAAGTATAGCAAAATCAAAAAAGGGCAAAAATTTACACACAAATGGCTCAAATTGAGAGAGAATTAATTTGCAATATATCATTCTTTGATGGTGGTGTGTTTCCTAAATTTAACTTTTGTACCTCAGATGGATTTACCAGATAAAGGATCAAACAAAGCTCATGGAAATAATTTAGAAAGAGAAACAATTTCATCAAAAATAATTTGTTTGGCCATCACAAGTGTAAAACAAGATTTTTATCAGTTTTCAAACTAGAAACACTGTTTTCACACCACTTTTTGTCGCCGGCGACAAAAATTAAAGTAGGTAAAGAATTGCAATTTTCTCCAATATTCCTCAAAATCATGGAAAAACACTTGTAGGTTATATTACTATAAACATGCTCTATCGATTCAAGTAAAAAAATATGCAGGTAAAAAATTAGTGGGAAGAATCTAGGCCAGTCCCTTTAAGTCAATGTAGGAAGTTGTAATTGGGAACCACCATTACAATAGAATACAAAATGGTGGTAGCTTTTCTGCGATTTTGGCCCAAATACATGTTCCAAGAGCATAAATATGTAACGAAAACAGGTCAGGTTGTGACTTTCCTTGTCTTTATTAACGCTGTTTTTGAGATTTTGGCCAAATACATGTACCAAGAGCATAAATATTGGCGACTTTTCCTTGTATTTTTTACTTATGTTGTAAATGCAAATCTTAAGGAACTGGGACATGATCGTAGAAAGGTCGTAGAAAGTTTGGTATCATTTTCGTAAGACTTACGATTTAATCGTAAGGGTTGGCATCTATGCTTGAAGTTACCATAAAGCTATACTTTAGGTCAGGATGCGAAAGGTCAGGGGAAACAGAAATTTTTGTATGACATATTCAGACTTAAATAGTTTTTAAGCATTTGGGAGTGTGGGTTTTAAATTCATTCCATATTTCACAAATGTCTGATGTATAATATTGTGTACGTGGTAATTTTTGCGCTTCATTTGTGCGCCAAAAAAAAATACCCCAAAATGTTTTTGTATACACCTTGTTAAATATTAACAAGCATGAAAAAACATGTAAAATGATGCCAAATTAATCATGCGTGAAAATTACTGTGCGCAAAAATATTTGTATGTACAGAAAGTACAATATCTAACTATTTGTTCAGCACAAAATATGTTCACATGAGTACAATATAAAAATATGATTAATATGCTTCCCTACAAGTACATCACGCAATCAGCAATGTGAGAGTGTACCACATCAACTACAAAATATTATAGGCATTGAAGCATAATTAGGCCACAACTTTGTGCGGCCAGTCGCAAATAGGCAACAGCTCTGATTTTCCATGATGACCGCCGTAGGTTTGATTATACACCTCAAGGTTATTGCAAATATCCATTACATGTTTTGAAATTATCTGGAGGTGCATAATCAAGCCTACGGATAAGGCTGTGGGATGATTGTCGCCGGTCGAAAAAAGTTGTGGCCTAATTGTGCTCCAGCGCCTAAGGGTTCTATCTTACCACTCTTCTCTGTAAGTGCAGTAACCTTTGAACTCTGAACCTAACCACATCATCTTTCCTGGTCAGGAGGTACAGGAGATGACAAACCAGAGGGCACTGGAGAGAAAATACAAGCAACGTATAAGGATGAGAATTTCATTTTAAGGCAGAGGTGGTTTTCAGGATATCCCACAATGCATTATTCTGATACACTGATATATATAATAGGCAATAATGGTTTTCTAGACAAGGGGCTATTAGGAATTTGAGAATTCCATTGAATAGTACTCATTCATATCTTTCTAGGGATGTGTTTCTTTTCACAATAACACAGTGTTTACCCACATTGCTGACACCTCAAAATCCTCAGAAACCTGTACATAAGTATAGGCAATGATAGGAGTTGAATTGTATTTGCAGGCATATTGTACAATGTTACATTGTATCGTGGGATATTGTGAAAACCTCCTCTGATTTTAAGGTGTAGGTTCCTATTTTAGGACGTGTATAATTTACTTTTAACTGATTGCCCTTGACTTCAGAAATGCATTGTGTAAGGTTTCAACCTTAGTTTGTGTATTGTTTTCACCTGAGAGGCAAAAAAAAGCATGCAACTCTGTGGATGAGGCTGTTATGTAAATACAAAAGAAATGGAAAAATAGGTATACCAATAAATTTTACATTTTGTACTATATCTCCAAAATTATTAAGAATTTTAAGGTGAAATTTTTGGATTTATAATCAGAAAAACATGGGCTTTCATTTGGCATCAAAAAATATACTACTTCCGGTTGAGCCCTGGGGGATGAAAATGTGATAGGAACCTACACCTTTAACTTCAACACTACACACAATTATTGTTCACCTGGAACATTTTCACATACTCAACCAGCTTCAACGCATTTAAAATAGCGTTGCACGTCTCATCGCCAAAAAGAGAAAATATGACCATGTTACTCCCATCCCCAAACAGGGCTGTGAGAGTCAGCTGATAAAAAAATCTGAAAATAGTAACAAAATGCCAAAAACAGGCTGAAAATAACAAAAAAAGCTGAAATTATGACTCTTTTGAAGGCATGAAAAAATCTGAAATCAGATTAAAATCTGAACTCTCACACCCCTGCTCAAAGAACTTCATGGCTGCCTATTGATTTTCGCATTAAGTTCAAATTATGTGTCCTAGCTTTCCGTCATTTTGAGGGCATCCTTCCACCCTACCTTTCATCTGTTTCACACACCTATAATCCTCCCCGCACTTTACGTTCCAGCTCTCAAAGGATTCTCAAGATACCAAACTCAGATCTCAAATCTGCCGGTGAGCGTTCATTTCAGTTTCAATGCCCCACTGTTTGGAATTCACTTCCAAACAACATCCGTGTCATATCCTCTCTCAGTCAATTTAAATCCAAGTTAAAAACCAATCGCTTCCGTCAGGCGTTTCCCGTTTCTTAATTTTTCGTTGTGTTTGTCCTTGTTCATTTTTCCTGTTTTCATGTGCTTCGAGATCCTTTTGGATGATTTTTGTACGTTATAAGAAAGCATACTTACTATATTAAGATTTTGTTGTTCATGCATGACTCAATGAGACTTACCAATGTGTCGTTTTCAATGAACTGGAAGATGACTCCATACAAAGCATGAAGCTTGCTCCTGCCCTCGGGTTCTATCAGGTCATAGGTCAATATAATCCACTTCAGCAGAACTGCCTGTAATCAAAATGTGTTGATCAAAATATAAATTAGATCATATTAACAACGTTCAAAACACACCCAAAAGAAGTATGTAATTTCATACAGAATAACATATTAATAATATGTTAGTCTTCTGTATGAAATTTAAGATAATGACTAAATGAAGCCCAAAAGATACACCCAAATTATTTTGAAGTACCTTTTGAAAATTGACAAGAAAATAAAAAAAAAGTCTCACAATCACACACATATCATATCGGTATGATTTTCAATTTCTCACGTTGACTCCCGGCTATGAGGGGCTCTTTATAGGCTGGACCCAAACACCATCAACCGCCTGGTTTCGAGCCGCAGCAGCGTCGGTGCTACCACATTTTCAGCTACAGCTTTACGCTATCAGGGCTGTGGACTCATTCATGACCTCCTTCTGGCCTCTGCAATGCAATGCTTACCGAATAGAAGAGTCCAAAGTCCTGTGCTATCTCTTATGCACGAAATTCTACCCTATTAAAAAACATCAGTTTTATGTTCACTATTACCTGCAATTGGGTTGACGGCACGTTTGTACACATCCATGATATCGCAGTCAGAACAGCGCCCTCAGGAATGGTGTTTTCTGGCAAGAGACATTTCACAAGCCGTGAACTAACTGTAACAGCTGAGGAATGAAATTACGCACAAATTACGCATTAGTAAATTATATTCTTGAGTCAGGACTAAGCTTGTGAATTTTGGGAATTTTTGTGCCAGGGATTCCCGAAAATATTTCGGGCAGGATTCGGGAATCCCGTTTGGTTCCGTCGATTATAATTCAAGACATCGAAGCCAGTAACCTTTGTGTCATAATGGAACAATCCAAACTAAATCACAGAAGAAAAGCTGACAGTTTGGTATCCATTCTGTTTTCAACAACTAATGCTTATTATTTCCATATACAGGTTGTAACAGAAAAAATTATACATTGTTATCTACGCTGAAAGAATTAAGTTACATTTTGTATCACATTGTCATTTATTTATATCGAAAGCCAACTTCTTTAGTAAAAATGCACTTTGTTTCATCCGAATTAATGGTCTATAAGCAGAGTTATGGCAATTATACTGACCCTACCTTCAAACCACCTGGGCCAGTTCATCTGGTTCATTTACAGGTAGCAAAATAATGGCACATGATGCCCTAAATCAGCCATATGATGTTCAACAGGATTAGGAGGCTGATTTTAGTGTTTCATCTAACAAAGGCAATAAAGATCTCTTAATGATGACCTTGCCCGTTGACTGTTGTATTCTTAATGTTGGACGGGTGCCAACACAATTTTTAAGAGATATCCTAGTTGGTGAGACAACATATCATCTAAATGGCAGAGTCAGCACACAAGCACTTTAAGACTACCCAGAGATTTTAAATACAGGTCAAAGGAAACACTAAATGTATCATTTCTGAACTTAACTTCTTTATAACTCAAGTTTTATCAATTGAGCTAGGAAAATTAATCCTAATTTCCATATTTCTATATTTTTAACCTATTAAAGCATAACTTATCATAAAATATCATAAAATTATTTATGAATTATTCTTATCATATGAAAAAATAAAAACATTAAAAGTTCTTGAACATAAAGTGTGCCTTTCGTTATTTTATCTCACTCCATTGTTAATTTTCATCGATTCACGAAAAAACTGTTAAAGCTGAAAAACGGTGAAATCGGCCAAGTAGTTTTCACCGGTCTTTACTTAAATGGTCGTAGCTTTTGAACCTGGCCATTAAATTAGATCACTTAAGCTGCTTTTGGTAGCCAATAAAATATTCTTTCAAATAAGGGAAAGTCTGTGAATTCAACATATTTATTTTTCTCATGATATCGCTAACAAGAATGTATAATTTTTTCTGTTACAACCTGTATATATACATACAAGAAACAATATGATAAAAAGAACAAATATATAAGGAGGAGCAGCTGGGAGACCAGTTAGGCCTGTAAATAGTCCACCCCAATACAAGAAATTGCAAATCTATAGCTGAAATTAATAACCAGCAAAGTGTGAATAAACGTGACAATTAAAGCCAAGTCTGGGATCCCCTCTCTTAAATCTATGGTTACTTACAGAAACGTGCGCTAGCGGCAACCTTGATCAGTTGGCAAATTTGTTGTGAAGCCAGTCCTGAAGATTTCCCCGCCTCTTCTAAGGTAGTAAGTGCAAGAGATAACGGGAGATTACCACGGACTTTGGTGCTTGATGAACCTGAATGTAATACAAAAAAGTTAGGATTAATAGTCGAGGATTATAGTTGGAGTATCTTGAGCGCTGACAGTAGGCTTAGCACAGTACTGCACTTATGCTTGGCAAGGGTAGCACCAGTCCCAACATCTTGGAGAAATTTGGTGAGCTTGGGACAAAATTTGGTGAGTCTAGGAAGCAGATATGCCCATAAGTTTACTTCCCAGATAGAAAATTTTGGCTGGCAACAGGCTTACCGATATGGAATGGTTCTGCTATGTTTCTTCAATTCACTGGAATGTTGGTATTACTGATGATGTTCAAAAGGTAAACAAATCAATACTTCTTTGTTTTGGATGCAGAAGTGGGAAGTGCAAATATGTTTTTCCTCAAAAAGTTTTCATTAAACTGAAGTTATTTTGCGCCGGTCAACGGAGGTCGTCTCTGTACTCTCTGTCATGACAGATTAGACTCGCTAGTCAGTTCATATATATAGCCCTAAAATTGATATGGACTGACTTGCCTGGACTCCATAGACTCAATTTTGGTCAATGTTTCATGTTGCTAATCAAGGAGTACATGTATGCCCAAAACTAGGAACAAAACATGTCAAGAATCCAATATGATTGATACAGGGAGTTACTTATTAGATCAATTGAAGGTAAAAGCAAAGTAAGCCAACTTGATGTAGTGAAATATATATTATATCTCCGAAACGCGACATGTTTTAGCTGTAAAATTTCACATGGCTAATGAGAAAAATATGAGGAATATTTTGGTACCAAAATCTCAGAAAGTTTGAAAAAATGTTGACCCAATGGTACAGGGCTCATTTAAGGACTAAACCCTAGTACCCGTCCACCATAAGCTTGTCCCGGGTACAAAATATGTCGACCAATTACCCAAACTGGACAATTCAGTGATCATTTATTGTTTCTGATTGAAATAAACTTAATAAGTCGGCTACCACAAGAGGTATTGAGACATTGTATCGCTGTCAAATTTTAGCATGCACTTAAAAACGTTAATTTTTTTACGCATAAATGCATGAGCGGGGAGCGGATTGGCGCAGCGGTAGATCTCTCGCCTTGCACCAAGAAGGTCACAGGTTCGAATCCTGCGCCCGGCACTTTATGTGCTTTTGGTTTTCAGTCAATGCTCGCTTCCGCAAGTTTTTCTCCGGGTACTCTGGTCTTCCTCCTGCATTCAAAACTGAATTTAAAAAACATCTTGGAGCCATGTTAAAGATAAGCTTCCTTTAGCTCACTTGATACCATGTACCAAGTTGGTTTTCTTGGCGACAGCCTAAACAAGGTGATGATTCACGCAGCATCAATTCTGGCGTTTTGTATTCCATATATCATAGATGATTGTCATGTGACCCATTCATAAATTGTTTGTGGCGAGTGGCGACGGTACTTTTTATTATACTTGGATGCAGGGAAATAAATCCGGTAATTTTTAAATCTAAATGTTGACAAATTAACCAGGCATTTTCACATGATATCAAATTTTCACGAACGTCTTGTGTTTACTCAAATTGCTTAGCTATTGTTACATGTAGTTACATAAACATTAATTTTCGATACGAAACGGTTTCCAATATTTTTTACAATTTATATTTCAATCATGAAGAATTCCACAACATGGTCAATATGGTCAGATACTAATTTAGTCTGAGGTAATCAACCAATCTTGATCACCAAAAATCTCCGTTTAATGGTGGACAGAGAGACACAGCGCTAATAACTCATCCAATCCAATCTAACTGATCAGAAAATTAAGATTTGACATCACTTTTTCACGTTTTTACAAAGAAGTGACAAAAAATGTTGTGAATCTTGGGTATGAATATCTGACAGGGGAGTGACCAGTATGATTAATGAAGTGTCTCGGGTATCGTATGAAATGGCCAGGTGCAGGTTACGTAGTAGCACAACATCATAGATGAACTCATTTTAGGGTTTGTGTTTTTTTAAATTTTCTACACTCACAACCGTATGAGCAGACCTCTATTCAAAAGCATGTGGCAATTCTGAAGAAAAGACCCCCCCCCCCCCGGCATAAAATCTCAAGCCTAACGGTACATATGAGGCCCAAAAGGTATGTGCACCCAAAATAAATTTTATATAACTTTTGAAAACTGACAAGCAAAAATTAGGTCTTACAAACAAGCCCACAGACGACTCATAATGATGTCATTTTCAATTTCTCAACAAAGGGTGTATGCCTACACGATCTGTAATACACGCTAGCAGTACACCGCGGTAGTGACGGTACATTTTTTCTCAACTCAAAGCGGGAGATATATAGGGGGAGATTTTTTTCCAAAGCAGGAGATAGCGGGAGATTTTTTTTCAAAGCGGAAGAAATGGCTACCCGATCGGGAGGACTACCTAAGGCACCTATTAAATCGAGACTCCCGCCTAAATCGGGAGACTTGACAGGTAGGCTTATAACAATCAACATAGACTCATAGTATACAAAAATGTAATGCATGCATTCTTTTCAAAAATGACTCAAATGATCACAAAACGTTCAAGCATAGGGGAACGCGTATTGTTATTAGATAATGACATAACAACTTTCCCCGATGTGTCACTTGTCAAATCGATACCTCGGTCATTACTGATCATGTTCTTGACTTGGATCAATGAACACTATTGATTGTGCCACTCAGGTTAGGTCATTTAACATGTACGCATTCTACCTAGGTCTAACGGCCCTTCACCGCAACGGCGCAATTGGCCAAAAATTGGCCAACCCGATTTTCAATTTTATTTTTCAAGTTGCTTACATCGGTGTCTGACAGGAGCAATGGACATTAGTTCCGGTAACTAAAAAAGTAATTGCAACGACTAGTGGGACATTTGAACTTGAAAAATCAGAGGTTTTGTATGCATAATGCATTGTTGACATCCTTTTGACACCATCTTATTTGTCAAGTGTGTTGAATTCAGCAGCCCACAATCGGAATTTTGTCGATTTTCGGTACATGAAAGTTTCTGATTTTATGAATTCTTCTTGAACTGAGTGCTATTTGATAGTGATCAGACATCTGTTGCTACAAGAGGTGCCTCTGCTTCATATTTCAAAATTTTGTTGGCTTTTCACAGGAGTCAATGGCTGTTAGCCTAGACCCAATACATGTATGTAAGACAAGGTTGAAGATCTGACCCCGATTTGACTGCCAAAAGTGGAAAAAATACAGATGCTTGAAATAAAGAATAATACATGTTTTTAGGGTAAAATTTTGTGTAGAATTCAAATATGAAATAAAAAATGCAGAGCCATTACAAGTGGTAAAAAGGGCAAAATCCATTTGTTAAAAAAATTCAAACTTTTATATAAAGTATGTTATCCAAACAATATTCCATACACTTATGGGCCACTACACTGGGCATAAGCCTATAGTTTTGTAGGGCCATATCTG
>JXSR01S030112.1:0-11577 GCA_000969725.1 Ophiothrix spiculata | reverse complement strand
AGTTCCAATATAGTTTCTATTAATAACAGAGGCTTGGTGATGAAAAATCAATACATCACAAAATTGTCTTTGATGTCAAATGTTTGGTGATTTTCAACACCAAACATCCATTATTGATTAGAAGATGCATTGGAATTAATGAAATAACAAAGACTTGTTGCACCAAATGTTTGATAGCTCAAATGAACTATGTTTTGACCCTTAGTCTGGCTACAATAGTATCAATTTTATAATGTATAAGTAATGGCAAGTGTTATGAAGAATCAAACATACGCAAAAAAAACACCCAAAACAAGAATGTTTAAAAGTTAAATAAAAAGTTATGTATTCACACAAAAGTTACTTGCTTTAATGAAATTATCAAGTGGACAGATTTTCTATGCAAAAAAAAAATATTCGTATAGTTCATACATGTAGGTAAACCAGCATGTTCTAATGAAACATCTAAGACATGGTAAATGGCATGTAGTATAACAGTTATTTATGCATGTTTGTAAAGACCATATCGGGACTATCTAGGGACTAACTCCTCATATTCAATATAGCCAACATTTGAAGCTGTAAACAAATTGAATAATCTTGTACATCTTGCAACAGGTGTTTTGTTAACATTTGGAATGAAAATGTGTGAATTTGGGATCAAAACTTACCTTGTATGCTAGAGGATTAAGTTTCCGAATTTGACAACCTCATTTTTGTTTATAAGTCTACATTAGTATGACAATTATAAAAAATACATGGACCACAATATTTATCAAACAAAGTCAAAATATGATTCTATACGAAGGGTTATTGAAAGTCAATTTGGACACAATGCCATACAAAAAATATTGTTATCATCAATAGGGAAATTCATTAAAATGATATGAAAAGACTAAAATAAGACGCAGAGGATTTGGTTTTCATTTAATTAAAGTTTAAGTATTACTTGAATTTACTTCCTCAAGTATATCATTTTTGATATTTTTTTTATGTTTTGCCCAATTAGGTATAACCAGCTTGTATTACATTGTATAATCAACGTGTAGATCAATAATTTAGTAACCATAGTTGTTTGTCTTTGCCAGATAGTCCAGGTGGGGTGCAAAATGAAGTATTTTATTTGAAGTGTAAAAATGCTTTAAATAGCCCAAAAGAGTTGACTCGGTCTGGTTTCAAACCTTTGAGGGAAACATAAGCGTATACTTTATTAAGTGTTGACAATAAATTAGTAGTTGAGCTCTAAGCAAGGTTCAGTGACATAGCTGATTGGTTTTAGCTTATCAGTTGCCTGGGTCTTGTGCTATTGATATCAATCCTGTCTACTCTCAATGCCCTAGCACACATTTGTGAGCTAAAATTGGCATCATTTGACCTCTCGTTTTGAAACTGATTGCTTGTTTTCATTTTGCTGATAGCTCTTTTTATTTTACTTAAATATTTTGACTGGCCTATTTCTATTTATGAGAGCTAAATGTCAAGACTGGAAACTGGAACAGACTATCTTGAAGTTATTTTACTTTATATCCTGTATAGTGTACTTAATCGACCCTAGGGGCTGTGTCACACATCACGAAACGTACAAGTGACGTACACTAGTTTAGGAATCGATATACAATGTACATGTAAAATTTTATATCGCTTTCTGAGTTCATAGCTGATTTCGCCTAAAAGTTAAATCCCTGGGTTTTTGTTTCTAGACCATACATGTATACGCTTTGGCTCTATACGGTGATGTGTGACGTAGCCTTAACGCATAATGCTCGGAATGGCTTGGGTCAGTCATGTTTTTAACACCCCCGAATGTACATCTGGTCTATCAAAGACATTGGAGACTTTATCCTGTCTGATGATTGGGAACCAAGTGAGCGTAAAGTGAGGGTTCGCCATGTAACTGTCATTAACGATTGTTTGTCCAAGAGGTCTATTATTTGAATATCCTTTCTAGCACGCCTGTAATGGGCTTGTGCATTCTTAATTTCAAAGATAGTCACCTGAAATATTTCCCCTGATTTTGCAATATTATTAATACGTATTTTAAGTATTTTAAAGAAAATGTTTTAGAGTACATGTAAATTGTTAAAGGTGTGCATTGTTTTAAAGTTGGCTGGCAAACATGTGGAGTCTAACTGGCTTAGAATTGTCTTTTTTCTGTTACTGGAGTTGACAGAATAAAAAGTGATTTCTAGATGACATGATGGAGTTAAAACCAAGAAAGTCCTACCAATGACTGGTTTAGAAACAAAAACTCAGGGATTTGACTTTTAGGCGAAGTCAGCTATGAACTCAGAAAGCGATATACATGTATTTGTTTTGCTATTGGATATTATATGGAGTGATTGTTGCAAATTATTATATAATTGTCTGCTGGACATAGCTTTAAAGAAGATTTGGAGAAATTAATGGGATTTTTGATTTTGTTTAACTTTCATTTCATTTTAATTAAATTAAATTTAATTTCATTTGTTTGTTTCATCTCACCATTCTCAAATAATTTACATATTGGTCAATACGGTAAATACATGTACATTGTGTATAATGATATACATTTTTGTTTAATATAAGACGATAAACACTAAGGTAAGAGTGACATGGATGCCACAAAGATGGTGGGTGGAGACACTCAGTTTACAAAATTACAGCAAATTATATTTGATATAAACTGGATTAAGTCTGAAAATCTAAATCTAATGTTTTAAATTAATTTTACTCAGTTTGTTTTATTTTATTCAAATCTTGGTAATGATAATATGATTGACTGTTACAAATTACTGATACTCGCACTTAATTGGTGCTAAAATGAATAAGCTGTCAAAATAGAGAGTAATTCTTTGCGCATACACTGTACAAAAATAATGTGCACTGGTGAGTTGTAACTTGAGAGTGCAGAATCAGAATAAGTCGAAACTTCTGAGGGATGTAAATGATAACAAAAATGCTTAATTATAGATTAATAACTGGAGTGAAATTGTACAACAATAATGCACCGCGTGCTGAAGTTGAAGTTGTCCACACTCACGAGGCGCAGCCGAGTGAGTTGGACAACTTCGACTTCAGCACAAGGTGCATTATTTTTGTACAATTTCACGAGCGCCAAGTAAAGAGCAGTTATTAATCTAATTCATACACGACAATGATTACAATATAATGAAAAAAATTAAACGGCATTATTATTGAAAAATGTGTTCCCTATTTCAATAGCACATAGAAAATACAACCATCCATCGTCCCATGCTATTCACTGTAATTTAGATTTACCTTTCTTTAAAAATGAAACTTGCCGTACAAGCGCGAGTATGTTACGCGTACGCGTACATGGAATTGTACAACGCACCACGCGATACGCAGCGTGCAACTAGATGAGATTAATGAATGCGTATAAGTTACAAACTGTCCAATTACATTTACAATTTCAACGCGTACTTAACGCAGAGTGTATGAATATATGTTAATTTGCAAAGATGAATGAAAAGTTAGTAACAAATAATACGTCGCAAACTTTAGGATCTGATTTGTTTGCAGTTTGATTTTTAAGAGGAAAATACCACAAATAGATGTTTGTGAGAAATGCAAGTTTATGATCAATTATTAATTTTTATCGATGTCATCTCATTGAAAGATTTACCTTACCGTTTATCGAAAGAACAAATTCTATTTTGTAATCTGGCACTCACTCTCTTGGAGGACAGGTTAGTATAAGATTACGGAGCCCATACTCAATATGCTGAGTGCAGCTAGTCTGACGGTGACCTCTGACAACAAGTGAATCAATGGTTTGAATTAGAGTGCTTGAAGATGTTCATGGGGCATGGTTCAGAATCATAATTGGTAATTTATTTCATAGTTAGGAGACCTGCGGGCAATGGCGCTGCAACTGTTTACAAGTATTTTCAGGTTAAAGAAAATAAATTATATGTGGGTAAGTTTGTATGCTTTTTTAAATTATGTTTTCAAGATTTTTTTAAGATTCATACAGGCAAAATATCGATGGTTTTATCCTTAGGGACGAAGAAAAATTTATTTTTCCTGTGGTAATTTCTTATTTAAAATATACCATGATTATGATTCCTATTACTTTCCCTATTTAATTAAAAGGCCCTTTTGTTTTATTGCTTACGACTCTTCGTAAGTGATTTTAAGTTCTTATTTCTTGCATAAACGTGAAATTTGTTTTAGGTAAATGACTTTGTGAAAAGTACAAGGAGCAGGAGCCTATTAGAAATCAATCGAGTTATTTGTTAAAGATGTGTCCGGTTGCCCTAAAAATAAGTAAATTCAACAATCAATAAATTACATCTGGGACAACAGTACTAAAATAAGTTAGTAGCTGAAAAAAGCTCAGCTTGAAGTATTCAACTAATTATATTTCAGGTCAAGTTCAGATTTAAATTAAATTCTGAATCTGACATGGTCAGTAGTCTTTACTATGCTTTTCAGTAGTTGTTGCAGAATTTTCATATACTTGGAATCACCAAATCCCTTTTCATCCAATATGTTTTCAACTTTACAATAGCCTTTAAAATATTTGAATGTAAGTTTTTCCAATTTTTAAAATTCTTTATCAGATTTTGTTTCTATTTTTGACTTTTAAATTTTAACATTTGTAAAAAGAGAGAAACAAATAATAGGTCGCAAACTTTGATTTGTAAGAGGTCAAGAAATTATTTTGGTCACACATCTTATACATCAAAACATGTGCCCGGTCATATCGAAAGGTACCTTAAGGGTCCGAAAATGAAAATCGAGTTTTATTGATTATATTTTAAGCTTTAAAATGACACTTTGCTTTTGGTTATTGGATATTCTATTGCAAAGTTACATCCAAATTGGTAAAAGGCATCGGGCTGATTCAGAAAACTATAGTTCTGAGAAAAACGAGTTTAAAGTTTCTATACTGGTAAAACTTGAATATGAAAGGATTTTCTCTCTCGGTTTTTAACAAATTTGTCTTTTGTTTTGGATGTTGGAACCTGATTAATATGATAGGATACACTTCAAAAGCAACGTTTGTGATGAAATTAGAAATTCAATCTTGGACGTGATTTTTGACTATACTCAGCTTCAATGGCCCGTATATCGTAATTTACTATGCAGACCTTAAGGTACCTTTAGATATGATGGGACACATATATTAATCTACAATGGGAGGAGACTGACAAAGAAAAATATAGAATGTTTGTATGCTAGATATAATTTGCAAATCACTTCAAATTTATTTTTCTGTTTTAAGTCATCTTTGGAAAGCCCATGTTCAGGATAAAATATTTATAGACTTGATAGTGAAATAATACATGATGAGTATACAATCAGTACCTCTGGGCCAAATTTGATGAAAGTAAGACATTTCATGAGGCATGCATGTATGCCAATTCATCAAGGTTGCCAAGTGCCTGCTTACCTGATCATATAGCGCACCCACAAGCGACGAACATGCTCATTCCATATTTATAGATTGAGAGATCATCTTATGTGAAAAAAACCCATTAAAATGTAAAAGTGATGCTTGTACTTAATTTGTAAATATTTTAATCTTTTTTACGCTTCCGTTCGGAAGTAGTTATTATAGAAAACATGGTAGAAAACATGGTAGAACACGTGACACGTGTTGAAAAAATGTAACATTTTAACACATTTTACGTGTTCTGTGAAATTTGCAGTGTTGAATGTTGGGAAAATATTGAATTACATTTATGATGCAAGTCAAAAATGAGACTCATTAATTAGAAGAGAAGTCGCAGATTTGACTTTGTTCATTTCGGTCTAAGGGTTTTGGAGTTGATGTTTAAAAATGCGCACATCCTTAACATTCTTTTCCTTAATTACTACTATTCATATCTTCTGATTCCTAAATTTGAAGAAATTGCGATAATATGGGTGGAGATTTACTCCATATAAGCTTTTGGACGCATTTTGTTCAAATAAAATATCAAATATTTTGCACACTTTGGGTCTATCATCATTTTATGATTTTGACTGATTGTAACAAGTTTTCTACATTATTGGGAGCTTCAACTGTATTATAAAAACACCATTACTCAGCCTAAATGAGCAAGTTTTTATTGAAGATTTTTTTAGACGTATTGCCTTTACTTAAAGCTTTGTTTACCCCTAATACTGTAATGATGGTGCCGCTAGTGGTTTGAAATGAATTTACGAAAATCTTAGATCTAAACATTTTGACGTATTTGCTTTAAAGGTATTTTATGTTTGGTTACTTGAAATTCAAATTCAAAAACTTCACTCTTACTTCAAAGTAGCTTGTCAAGCGATATAATATTTACCTGGCAGTGTAAGAGATATTTTATGTGAAGTGTTATTATATTTTGCCTAACTGTTTACACTTAGGAAAAAATATTAGACACTGTTAATGTTGATTTAAAGATATACGATTATAAACAGCATCACTGTACCATTGTTTTGAAGTACGTATTACTTGGTATATCTTGTTACCATCTGTCAACTGCCGCTAGTTACATCTACATCTGTACTTGGAAACGTCCTAAACGATCTGCAATCAACATTCATGACATTTGTCAACGCATTCTTCCCCACCCACAAGCCAACGTCGCACCAGTCGTTACAACTTCCTTGGCATTATTCGTCAATCACGAAGATACTGTCATATGCAATCATTCAGCAATCTAGCACATACGACGGGGTATCAACAAGTTTTATAGATCACCAAGACGAAATACAGCAAGGAACATAATTTTATTATGTGATCCTGAAGTCATCTTAACATAGCCACTGTACAAAGTAACGCAACTTTGTGGAGGTCCTCTTTTAGCCAAAAAATATCCACATTGTATTTCGCTAAAATCAACATTTTCAGGTCAGCCATGTTTTATTACTTCATTATGACGTAGTACTTTGACCAATTTCTGCAAATTTGGTATCAATGGAAAGAGGAGACCTAATCTGGACTATATAGTATCAAATATCTAAACATTGGATGTGCTGTAATCCTTCAAAATGCAGGGATTTAATCTTGCCACATATCTTTAATTTCTCCTTGCAGTTTATCTGGTTAGCGGAGGCAGTTTGTTGACATCTATCGACACCTGTATGGAAAGTATAAATGCCATTGATATTAATTATTTTTGCACCATAACACGTACACTAAGAGGAGTGACCATTGTGACAAATGTTCATCAATACATATAGCTTCTTCCCTTCTAGGTGATCTTTAAAACTTTTTGATACTCCCTCGCACTTGTAACAACATTTTAAGGCAGCCTCGGCATCTCGTATATTATGTCGGAAGTAGGACGAAATATCCACAAAAACAGGATTCTCTTTATTTTACCATCACCAGCTAAAATACTTTTCATTTTCAAAAGATCATTTAGTGCATGTCATGCTAACGGACTAACACGTGATTTAAGAGAAGACCTTGACCAAACAGACTTTGCCTTCATAAAATCAATATAACCAGGAGCATGTATCTGAATCAGGCACTCTTGGGTTTGATGCCCTATGTAATATGATACTGCTGGGTTGTGTTGTATGCTCATCCAAAACATTAAGTACCGGAAATTCTACCTTAAAATCAAATTCATTTTATTACGTTCAATATTGAAATTGATTTGAATGGTATTAATACAGACATACAAACTATGGCCAATGTACAAAAAGTATGTATGTTGTAATTATATTTCGTGTCAAAATGTAAAACAAATCAAAAATAACACAAAAAACAGTATGTTAAATATACCTCATTTGCTTAAATGTCCACAGTACTAAAGGCAATTTGATCTCATTAAATGTTTAGATAACTTAATTCATGTTTATAATGCAAGGTGATTTGACCCTAACATAGTTGATAATGGATGTCTTAACAGGTATAAGTGATAGTGATGAAGTGTGTAATAGCTATGAAGTGACAGTTTCTAGGGTTTAAAAGCCTAATGAATCATGTCAGTTTTTTTCGAATTGGCATTAAACAATTATTTACTTCGGATTTTGAGGGGAGTTTGCAGGCTATTTTTGATATAAAGATGATATAATATTCATCGCCATCATCTTCCGTTTCTGGGCAGAAAGCTCAATGCATATTATGACAAGATTGAGTACTTTGGTTGATGAAGATGTCTGGTGACATCAAGTCATAAATTAATTCAAGGTCATTAAGCACAATATTCTGATTCTATATACCTCCTGAATCTACCTCTTCTCTTATTGTGCAGGATAAGTTCATTTGATATGTTTTTAATTTTGTATAATTATAACGATAATGCATCGATGAAAAGATATTACATTTTATATAATTCTACTGTAATTGTGTTGTAATTTGTTTATTCTTCAAGGCATTAAATCTCCATGTTAAGATATGGTCGAGCATTTAATTGTTAATGTGACAGTGTCACGTATAACTTTACCACTAAAAATACAGCCTTTGAGATATCTTAATGGTTTTAATTGATTTTTATTTTCATTTTGAAAGAGCACATATTACCTAAAAAGCTATTTTACAGATAAACAGATGTACCTCCATATTTAAATTTACCTATTATGTTTTGGTTACTACATTGCATGAAAAGTTCATATTGAACAAAAATGTTCACAGTCTATCAAAATGATACATTTTGGAATAGATATAAGCATTTGTAGACTTGTTTTATAATTTTTTACACATACCTACTAGTAATCATTGATAGAAAAAGTTGAATTAACAAATAACTCTACCTATCAAAATACTTGTGCACCCACCATCGTACACGGAGGTTATAGTGTGTGTAAGGTAGTACCAATACATAGTCCATAAAATTTTTAGAAATGTAAGCTCTTTCAAATCTGAAGTTAAGAGTTAAACTGTAAACCAGGGCATAAATGCAGGTGCATTTTAAATCTAATAAGAAATAATTATTCACATAAACTAGCTCCGAGTTATTCAATTCAGTTAAAAATAAAACCAATTATTTTTCTATATGATATTCTTAGAGATTTAGTTAATCAAAGTATGTCACCTACTTGTGTTTGCTACTTTTGGTTGATAACCTTTTAGGTTAAGCATGTTGTAATGTTACTCAAACATTAAAAATGTTCACGGCGCCTTACTCTTTGAACCGAGCAGCGGGTATGTGTCATTACATCAAATGCCTTTAAGCCACATTGTCTTCAATCTGTGTCTGATAGTTGGTTGATTAAATGAGAGCATTGCTAAAATTAGTAGAATCCAAAAATGTCCAGGAGGGTTTTCTAATTTTTTATTTTTGTGTATGCTAATTTTTGAAATAAATGTCAGATATGGTAAAACATTCCTACTTTGTCGTTTTATATTTGCAAATAAACGAGATGAAAATCAAATTGATTGTGAAAAGGAAAATCTTCGGAGCCATTCGTTTCTAGATTTCAAAGAGTAGAAAATTTCAAAAATTTCCAAGTCAAGAGTGACTTTAAATTCGACATTTCAAAAAATAAAACCCTAAAGAGTGTTTTTACCACTTTATGGCAAAACCATACATTTTGGTCGAACCAGCATCTAAATATTGTTTAGCAACGAGACAATTACAATGACTTCGTCAGATTTGTGTGTAGCACTCGTTAAATTTTGCACTATGACTTGTGCTGATTGTGCTGATTGGCACGTGCACTCTAAAAAAAGGAATACATCAAAAATACACTTAGCAAAAGGGACATTTGGCGCCTTACCCTACAATTCCTACAACTTGTAAGAATTAATTTAAAATCACTGGTGTATAGTCCCAAGTACATATACACGGTTGCTCATAAAATTGGAATAAAATATTTTTACCACTTTTTTATGTAAAGGTCAATTTATGATGAAAATATCTGGAAACTTATGTTGCTTTTGGTCAGATTTGATAGGTTATCTTGTTGGGTGTGAAATGGAACTCCAATGTGATCAATTTTCTCGTGTACTTGTAAGGGGGCAACAACACAAATGGGTCAAAGAACGTGATTTTTAGGTCAAATTTGATTTGACCCCGCCTTGTTCAAGGTCACGTCTCTACTCAAGTTGAGTGGTCATATGGAATGTTTATCTGTAAAATAGAGTGATAAGCAGGTGATTGAATGTCTTGGTCACGCTTGACTGCGCTAAGAGAATGATTGGAAGCAAAGCACAAAATGATTCCTCAATTGCCAAAATAGGGAATTATAACAAGATCGAACATTTATATATGTCTTATTATGATATAACTTTGATCTCTATCAAATAACTTACAAATTACATTAAGCAAGCCATACATAAGTATTTAATACCCAAATTTTAAATGCTCATGATTGTAATAGTCTTTCCAGAAGTGAACTTGAGACTATGTACTATGTCCCGAGACCGAAGTTCGAGGGAAATGTTATGAATGGTCATTTTAGCATGTCAATCCAGAGCACCAAATATGGTGAAACAAACAAACAAACGAACAAAAAACTATAATTATATTTAGTAAAACATTTGTAGACCCTCTATACTGGTGACACAAGTGCCAAATGTGGCACTTTGCATCATTCTGTGTGGCACTTGGACTGTCCTAAAATATAAAGAAAACAATAGGAAATATGTGCCTATTTGGCACTTAAGATCACATTTCAAAAGATCCTTTGGCAGTTCAGTCATAAAAGTTGAGAACCCCTGCTCTTTACATCTAGGTAATATTAAATAATTTTGCAGTTGTATTCGTATGAGTGTGTACATAGATATTACGTCTTACAAATCATCCTAGGATAGTTCTTTACGACGGATCATCAGTATAGTCAAGGCTAGGGTAGTCCTTCAATTAATATAAACGGTTTTTGTAATCTAACTCTCGAACTAATTGCATAAACCATTTAAAAGTATACTTTTTAGAAGTGGATTGTTACCCTAAACATTTTGGTGATATTGAGTTTTGACCGAAAATGTCGATTTTGGCAAAAAATGTCAAAAAAACCCGTATAAATATATTTTGCATTCATGAAATTTTGGACTGTTTTGCTTTTTTGAATTTAGAAATAAATGTCTAGGATTAAGGGTTTTTTTTCAACTTTTTGATTTTGATTTAAATTTTTGAAAATTTGCCCAAAATAGGTCCAAAATGGCCATTTTGGTGGCAGCCGTGGGAGTTTGTAAACATTTTTTACCTATTTTTGGCATTTAAAAAAAATACGATAAAAAAACCCAGAGAAAACCCTTCCGGGTATTTGCTTCAACATTTGACCAAATTTTAGTCATGCTCTCAGGTTTTTTTTTTTTTTTTTTTTTGGGGGGGGGGGGGGGGGGGGGTGGCAATAAATACGGTTTTGGACATTTTTTTGCAAAAATTGACATTTTTGGTCAAAACCTGATATCATCATCATGTACAAGGTAAAAATTCGCTTCTAAAATGTATACTTTTATATAGTATATGCAAAATAATTGAGAGTTAGAGTACAAAAACGGTTAATGCCATTTGAAGGTCTACCCCAACCTTTAACGATACAGGTGCATTTTGGATTGAAAAGAAATCAGCAGCAGTTCATACAATAGCTCACACTTATTGAATTTAGTTAACAAGATAAATATTTTGTGTTGGGACGTGGAATGTTCGCACACTACACCAGGACGGACATCTTGAACACTTGATACATGAACTGAACCATTTAAAGTGGGAAGTAATGGGA
>JXSR01S030111.1:4319-18244 GCA_000969725.1 Ophiothrix spiculata | reverse complement strand
AGCCATTTTGGATGTCACCATGGCGCGTTTTTTGTTGTTGTTGTTGTTTTTTGTTTTTTAATATTAGGCATGTTTGCAGCATATAATCTGCTGCAATAAGCTATTTTCCATTGATAATTTGAAGACACTAAGATTATTGTCGATATAATCAATTTTTAACGTACTTCGGCAGTCATTTTTGACCACATTATGAGCGTCATTATGGATTTTTAAATCATAAATGACATATAATAGGAAGGATAATCTTATTGAACTTAACAGCCTTGTTTCTATTATGATGGGGCATTTTAAAGGCTATTTCAATGAAAATAAGCTATTTTTATGGTCAACTTGAATTTAAAATCATGCAAATGACCGAATTGTAGGTCAAATATATTTGCAATAGTTCTAGAATATATATTTAAGGAGAATATATACCACTTATGGTTCTACAACATGGGTTCTAAAACACCACCGCGATATAGCAAAAGTTATTTAAAAACAGGCAACCATTTTGACAAGAAAAGTCGGTAAACTTGAATATTATTTTAGCTAACTTTATTTATGAGTTAACTGGCCTATGACAGGTTTGTGCACCAATTTTGGTGCCTGTTGATATATTCTAGAAAGGAAATTAAAAACCCTGGGGGAGGGGGGGTTCTTACATTAGGTTGATATACGGGTATGTGCCACGGTTTTGGTGTGTAATTTCGCCATTTTAGGTATATCGATGGGTGGGTTTCTGTCACAGACCTAATGCGCCCAAATGGACAAATTTGGGGTTTTTTTGGAAAATTGTCTTAAAAAGCGCCCAATTTGCCCCAAATTGGGTGTTTTTTGCGGAAAAATGGTATGCTGAAGGGTTGCAAAATTGTCGTTTTTTAGGTATAGAGAACGGTCCTTATCGCGAAGTCTGCGTGGCACACCCCCGTACAATTTTTTTTTTGAGAACCTCCTCCCCCCCCCGGGATTAAAAACCCACCTGTAACTTCTATCGGAAAGGTGCACGTTGCTTCATTTCCTCCTTTATCAACAGCAACACAAACGACATCGGTAACTCCAATTCCAAATCGATTCCCAGACAGGCGAGTACATGAAATGAAGGAATTTGGAGAATTATCGCTGACCAATGGAGCACTCCAAACAGCAATGTTGTATGATTTATTTGTTAGTGTTTCCATACTCTCTCTAACTGGACAAAACGTAAAGACAGGTACCTCTACATCTGTATAAAACAAGAACACATGGGTATGCCTATCCATTATGATGCAAAAGAACACAAAATAAGCGCTGAATTGAATATTACATTGCCATGCATTTCCTTGGTTTTTTGTAAGGATGGACTTAAGTGCTTTTTGCGCTCAAATTGGGGTTTGTGTGTGTGCTAACCCTCAAAAAGTAAGTTTAGACATTTTTGGAGTAAAATGGTAACTACTATGTTTTTTAACCCCAGTGGACCATAAAACCAGTGATAACTCTCAATTTGGTCAAATGTGGATTAAATTACTTCTTACGCTAAATTGACCAATTAATTCGAGCAGTCAAGTTAGCTCAATCGGTAAGGCGCTCGCTTGTGGTGCGTAAGGTCCCGAGTTCGAACCCCGCTGGTGCCAAAACGTTGAGTGTGCTTGAAAGTCCCTTGGACAAGGAACTAACATCTAATTGTCTCGTGGAAATCCGTACGAAACTCGGGGAGCTGATCCGGGTAGCAATGGTGCGTATGTGGGCTGATCAAGTTTCAACGCCCCTTGAGGTTGCCGCAGAACCTTAAATGATAGACGAATGATGTTTGGTGTGGAATGGAGCTTACTTGGGCCACAGTGGTCAGCGAACACCTGTAATGTGTGCAGAGGCCGAGTGGAATTACAAATCTGGGAGGCATAGCGCACTATAAATCCCCCAGTATTTATTTATTTATTTATTTTAAATATTACTTACCGTTTTCACAGTTGGTTCCATTGAATCCTCTTTGACATACGCATATGTATTCGTCAAGTCGATCATAGCACTGCCCACCGTTTTGGCATGGCCTAGAAAGGCACTCGTTTTCATCTGAAATACATTGTTAGATTCCGGATGAGTCATAAAAATGCAATCATTGGATTGAAGCCATACATGTATTTTATCAACAAAAAATTCGTAATAAAATAGTGTCCATTTTAAGTATATCATTAATATACCTTTACTACGGTGACAGAATGCTAATGGGTAATAAACATGACAAAGGTGTTCCAGAGATATGCTTGCTTTAATACACTGTTGCTCATAAAGTTGGAATAAAAATATTTTTACCACATTTTTTTTTTGTAAAGGTCAATTTATGATGAAAATATCTGGAAACTTATGTTGCTTTTAGTCAGATTTGATAAGTAATCTTGTTGGGTGTGAAATGGAACTCCGAATGTGATCAATTTTCTCATGTACTGGTAAGGGGGTAACAAAAAAAATGGGTAAAAAACGTGATTTTTAGGGCAAATTTGATTTGACCCCCTTTGTCAAGGACACTCCTCTATTCAAGTTGAGTGGTCATACAGAATGTTTATATGTAGTAGAGAGATGAGCAGGTGATTGAATGTCTTGGTCACGCTTGACTGCGCCAAGAGAATGCTTGGAAGCAAAGCACAAAATAGTCCTTCGACGCCCCTCAATTTACAAAAACATGGTTGTGTGTTGTGGTGAACGCGGAATGGTCCCTGGCGGTATATGACATTTTTAAAACCTTTTAAGATGTCATTTAACGCCGGGAACCATTCCACGTTCACCACAACCCTATTTTTGTAAATTAGTCGCCTCAGTTCGGTCAGAGTACATACTGTATTCTTGTATGTTACATAAGTAGTCAAAAAAAGGTCCCCGCAAAAATTTGTCATTTGAAATTTGGGTCAGGTGTAGTCTTTGTCAAAGTGGACATGAAACATACTCAAATCAAAAATCAGTAAACTCATTTCAAAATAGCGGTCGAAGAATCAATATCTTTATCAATTTATAACAAAAAAGGAAAATATTGCTTTTCCGTTAGAATTTCGTAATGACATGTAGTTCAGAGAAGTAAAGCAAGTCCACTCTCTAAAATGACTCTCTGGAAGAATTGCAAAGTTGAAGCACAAAACTTGCAGCTAAATCATGCGTTTATTGCAAAAGGGGTTAATTTATAAGGAAAATATTGATTTTCCGTTAGAATTTCGTAATGACATGTAGTTCAGAGAAGTAAAACAAGTCCACTCTCTAAAATGACTCTCTGGAAAAATTGCAAAGTTGAAGCACAAAACGTGCAGCTAAATCATGCGTTTATTGCAAAAGGGGTTAATTTATAACAAAAAAGGAAAATATTGCTTTTCCGTTGGAATTTCGTAATGACATGTAGTTCAGAGAAATAAAACAAGCCCACTCTCTAAAATGACTCTCTGGAAGAATTGCAAAGGTGAAGCACAAAACTTGCAGCTAAATCATGCGTTTATTTCAAAAGGGGGTTAATTAACTTACGACATGAGACATACACGGTGATGGAATAAAAATATTGTTATCACTTTTTTTTATGTAAAGGTCACTTTATGATGAAAATATCTGGAAACTTGTATTGCTTTTTGTCAGATTTGATGGGTAATCTTTTTAGTAGTGAAATGGAACTCCGGATGTGATCAATTTTCTCATGTGCTGGAGGGGGCAACAACAAAAATGGGTCAAAAACGTGATATTTAGGTCAAATTTGATTTGTCTCCACCTTGGTCAAGGTCACTTCTCTACTCAAGTTGAGTGGTCATATGGAATGTTTATTTGTAATAGAGTAATAAGCAGGTGATTTAATGTCTTGGTCACGCTTGACTGCGCCAAGAGAATGCTTGGAAGCAAAGCACAAAATGATCCTTCAACGCCCCTCAATTTACAAAAATAGGGTTGTGGTGAACGTGGAATGGTTCCCGGCGGTATATAACATCTTAAAAAGTTGTGTTTTTTTCTTACTGACCTCTGATTATTGAATCAATCTGATTTTTTTAGAAGGTATAAGTGGTTTATAACCCCAGAAATGTTACTTTTCTAGCCAATTATGGGCATTATATGACTTTTTGTTGGTATAATTTCCATATATTGTAATTTCTTAGTATTTATATCCATGCCCAGTCGTTGTAATTTGGTATTTACATATAACATACATTATAGCCTAAAATGGAGTATTGCAAAGGGAATTTTGCAAAACTTCTAAATTCGAATTAATTAAATCAAATCACCCGGCTTTACAGTCCTATTCGTAACCTGATTGTAGCAGGTATTTAAAGCCGTGTCCACTTTATATGAGCAATAAAGGAGTACACATAAAATGTGACCGTCCATCTCAAACAAGCCGTAAATGCACCCTTTTATAATTTTCACTGTTTTTAAATATTTTGAAAAGACCATATTATAAGAATTAAAACGACTATATCTCAATGAACTTCACTAGATTTCCAGAAGTCAAGTTATGGTTCGTCAAAGGTTGTCAGGGAGTAAAATGTATAACTGAGATAAACGCGTTCAAAGATCAGTAAGCCCTTTATTTTCTGTTGACTGTCCCGTTCTCGAAATATATAGATATATTTCATATTTCTGATCATTTGCTTTAAATGAAACTTTGCTGGTGTTTTGAAGTAAGCACAAGAATTGTATATCTGTCAAAAATCAATTTCGGTAAATTTCGACCTTGACACGTATTTTCACCTGTAACGCATAATGAAGATTGCTGTATTTACGACTCTTTAGAGATGGACGGTCACAAATAATGTACATTTTCAGCCAATATGAACACCAGTTCTACGATGGGAAGTAAGGGGCGCACCATTTGATTCTCAGGGGAGGGCATGGAAGTTATTTGAAAAAAAAAAAACTTCGCCGCCGAAGGCGGCGAAAACAAAATCATGACCTAAAGATGAGTAAGAAAAAAAAACTTTACCCAAGTACTTCAAGGTAAAGAAAAACATAACAAATGCAATAAAAAAAAACTTTGCCACCGAAGGCGGCGAAAAAAAAAATGTCGCCGCCTTCGGTGGCTAAATTTTTTTTTTTTGACTCGACTCCAACGTCCATGCCCCCCTGAAAATAAAATGATGCGCCCCTAACGATTAAATGTTCAAAATTAAACAGCAATCCTCCATGTGTCTTTTTCCCTGGAGAAAATGGAGTACAATTGTAGTACAAGATTGGAAAGTGCACATTTGGAACATCATTCGAGTACACTTTAAGTACAATTCAAGTACAAAAAATGTGTACTAGAATTGTTATTAAAATGTACTCGAACGATGTTCCAAATGTGCACAGTCCAATCTTGTACTAGAATTGTACTCGATTTCTACCAGGGTTGGTATCGATGGGAAGAGTGTACTGATACTTATTAATTGGTTCAATGTATATTTGGGTCTGACAGATTCATGTCCTCTCCTTCATAAAATGTGCTTGGGGAAATCGCTCTTTATAATAAGTTTAACCTCGATTCCATTTCGAGGCCGATACGATTTTCTATTTTACGAAGCCATCTCTTTTATACTTCATAAGGTATTGCTGTTAAAAGTTTAAATAATATTGTATTTTGTTACTTACAACAACTGTTTCGCTCAAGCAGCTGATGTAACTTTGCAGGAGTCCAGTTGTTACGATTTGTAAGCTGGAATTGATTATCTATAAACATCAAGTCTTCGTTATCAACAGCGATGTCTTGTTGTTTACAGCTAGTAAGTCCGACATTTCGAGCTGCAACTAATCCTTGGCAACGACATCGCTCTTTTTTTGGGATTGAGTAGCGAACTTTTCCTGAAGAAATTGTGGGTTCTAGAGTGCAGATATATGCATCTACAAGATTGGATACAGCTGTAAAAACAAAAACAAAATTAAAGTTAAGCATTTAGCTAGTTCAAATGTTTTGTAATCCGTAGTAAAATATTTTGTTAACCCATTATTTTTTTTATTCACTGGAGTCAATAAGTATAGATAATCCCCACTTGAGAAATTGCAATCCTTAACAATCCTTTTGTGTTTACACGATAAAAAACACAACTAAAAAACCGTAGGCGTTATGCTTTTCGTCGAAGACAATAGCCTATTCTATACTTTGATTGACTGGCCTCTTTTGTGCGGTAAAATTAATTCGATACTTCTTTTGTCATTTACGATTAAGTTAACAAAATCCTTTGTCTTTTAATGAGATAACTTACGACAAACTTGAACAGGCTAAGAGTTTAGTTTTGTCAAATTAATTCCGGCGATCAACAGGTACAGTACAAGAACAACTGCAAAGGTTATTCTAATTTACAATAACGAAGACGCTGAAATACCCTCGAGTTATAGACCTGTTTCTGTACTTCTCTGTCTCTCAATAATACTGGTACGCTTAATGTTTAATAGATGTATGTAATTAGAGAAAAACAAAGTAAGCCAACTCAATGTGGGGAGGATAATAACATAAGCCAAATGTCTAGAAAAAAATAATGAAAAGGAAAAAAAAAAGATATATAAATAACTTTGAAGGCCTAATATATGCACAAACAAAAATATAACAAACTCACCAAATAGCAATTAACAAGAAACGGATAATCTACAAAAGTGACGGTTAATAAACGGACTGCACGCTTTCGGAAACGGTATACTTTCCTTCGTCTGGTTCACAAGAACATATAAACAAGAAATATAAACAAATAAAACTACAACATCATTATCAAAATATATTTCCACAAATAGTAAAATGCAACTTATCTTCAATGATTCCTGACGCGAAATAAAATTATTCTACTTATATGGTCATTATTGAGATTGTTGACAAGGTTATAACAGCTGTAGAAAAATACGAGAATACTCTTGGTATATTTTTAGATTTATCAAAAGGTTTTGATACATTTAATCATGTAATCATTATTCATACAACCTAAAAGTTTGTGGCTTTAGAAGCATATTACTTGACTGGTTTGTAATTATCTTAATGGAAAAAAACATGGTCATTTTTTATCTTTAATTCGAAATATTAATACATAGCATGTGGAGCTCCCCAAGGCTCAGTCCTTGGTCCATTATTATTCCTATTGTATGGACATGATATTGCTGCTACTACTTCAGTATTTTGTTTGCTAATGATACAATGTTATTATATTCTCATTGGAAAATAGAATCCAAAATGATTAATATCAATAAGGTGTTTAACGAACTCAATTTGGTTCAAAGCAAACAAACTCTCTGTAAACGCTAGCAAAAATAACTGCAATATAAACACAGTTTCCAATGAAAAACGTAAACTTAATGTAATATCATATAATGTATTATAATAATAATAATAATAATAATATCTTTATTTATTCACGGTATGACTTTTCAACATATACATGTAAAATACAATTATGTACAATTACATCTATTGATCTTCCACAAGGCCGTGATTTCATAAAACATAAAAATAATTATTTACAAACATTAGTTAAAAGATAAATAGATAAACAACTTTAACACGTATTTCTGTACACATAACACAACATATATGTGACCTTCCAGCCCGTATGAGCAGTAAATGCCAGAAACTTCATTTTGCGCTACAGGTGAAAATACATGTCAAGGCCATAAATTGCCGAAATTGATTTTATGACAGATTCACAATCCTAGTGATTACTACAAAATACCAGCAAAGTTTCATTTCAAGAAAATGATAGGAAAGGTGAAATAAATTGGGATTTTCTTAAAACGATCAACAGAAAATAAACAGCTTACTAATCTTTGAACGCATTTATCTCAATTATACGTTTTACTCCCTGACAACCTTCAACGGACCATAACTTGACTTCTAAAAATCGTGTGAAGTTCATTAAGGTGTCATTTTAATCCTTAAATCATGGTCTTTGCAATTGAGGAAAAAAGTGAAAATGACAAGAGCTGGCATTTACTGCTGTTTTGAGCTGGATGGTCACATATATAGTAATGAGAATTAGGTTTCATAAAACATGATGGTCAAAAGACGAAGATACAATTTTCTAGGATTTAAGAAAATTTCATATTGCCATGATAAGCTTGCACATAAATTATTTTAAGTATACATAGGTTCTCCAATGGCGACAGGTTGAACACCTGTCAGTAGCTTAGGCTCAAGATGGAGACATGAGGAGCTTGCACCGTTAAAAAGAAATACCATTTATACATGTATATACACACAGTTTGATATGGTTGAAAGATAAAAAGATAAATCATTGTAAATCAGATCTCTGTACATTGTTGACAATTAGTTATAAAACATATGTAATAATTGAAATATCTTGTTGTAGATAGTCATTGAAAAGTTATCTAGATAGAGTAATGAAACATAATGGCAATCATTTGAAACTAGCTGCCAGTAGTACATTTCTTTCACTTAGAAATAAATATCAAGTGAGATTTGTAAAGCTACGGTCACAATAATCGTACGATCAAAAGACTCGTACGACTCCTTTAAGAATGAGGTTCGTACGACGTTCGCACGGCGTTCGCAAGAATAGGTATATTTTTTTACAAATATCTGACAATGTTCATTTTTATGAAATTTCTTTTCTGGGCAATGTTAATAGATGTATTTCCCCTTGACGATTAAAAAATACCCTTACGACTGGTCGCAAACGCCTTACAAACAAGCTGCGATCAGTTGTTTTGACCGTTTCGTACGAACGTCGTACGAACGCCCCAAGAACATCGTACGATCAAAAACATTTCTTAAGCTCGCAGCCTGGTTATTTGTCATGTTCAATATCTTGCTACGACTGCCTTGCGAATACCTGCATACGATTGCCGCACGACGTTCGTACAGCGTTCGCACGACTGTCGTACGAACATCGTAAGAGCTTTGCCATTGTAATTCCTATTCAAATGAATGCTTTTTAATGTGGATTTGACAGAGACGTGCTAATCATCTCTCTGGGATTAGCATATAGTAATCACATTTGCTTTATATGTTGATATTGACATGTTTGGTGAACATACCAATGGCTCGTAGGAGCCATTGGTAGGCTATGCTGTTCTCAAACATTATCATTGATTATGTCAACGAGGATAGGCACTGCGACTGATTTTTAATTTCAGGGGGTTTAATACCGTACTCTTACCGTACTAGAAGTTGAAAGTATTGAGTGCGAGTATGCTTTGCGATAGTGGCACCATGGAGAATCTGAATATGATGTCACCCCCCTCTTTTTTTTTTCTTAAGCGAGGAATTTGTTGTAATGACGGTATTTTGTGTAGTAAAATTACTTTTACCCTACTCTTTTCTCTTTCTGTAATTCTACACCTTCTCTTAATACCCTTTCTTTAGTTGTTTTTTCTCTATTTCGTGTTGTCTCTCCCTTTCCACGCTTTATTCTTGTACTTTATTGACTAAATTGTCACAAGTCTATCGCACGAACACAGTCAGAAATGTGTGCGACCTTGCGAACTGATTATGAGTAAACACTCTTTCGTAAGACCACCGCAAGACGTTCGTACGAATGTTTACGAAGTGGTCAAATAAACTTTGTGAATCGGTTCGGTCATACGACCGCCGTACGACCTATTGTGACCATAGCTTAAGCAAGGAATAGGTAACAAACAAAGACCATCTTATATTACTTCGATACCGGTTGGAATGAAATAGGCTAAGTTAAATCCAAACTAGTCACTTATTAGGTTTGGCAATTTGATTGGCCTAGAGTGCGATTCCGTAGACACATTAAGTAAAAGTCTCTGAAGTTATTTAGCATGTGTAAAGTAGTGAATGTTAAAATGGCATCATTGAAGAAAGGGTCCGGTAAAAATTACTAGCTCGAGTAGGTTCAACAACATTTATGGGTGTGATCATTGATGACAATCTGAGAAAATATCTATGCGTAGATTGGAATATTTACTTAACGTACACATTTTGTACCACAACATATTTTAAATTCATTGTATTGTAAACTTGTACTCCTTTCATATCAATTATGGCGTTCTTATATGGGAAATGCAAGTTAAACCCACCTAGATGAAATCTACAAACTTCAAAAATGGGCAATGAACTCGATTTCAAATGTACATTATCGTTGCTACACTGGGTCATTATTTCATAAGCATAAGATAGTAAATGTATTTGACACTTTGAAAGTCGAATTGGGAATATTTATGTATATACATCAATCAAATCTTACATCAATATTTACAGAATACATGTATTTCATTATACAAACTCAAGTACAAGAATATAGAACAAGAAATGCCCTGGACTATGTATAGTATTTATGAAAGGAAAACCCCTTTCGCTGATCAGGCTATGAGAATTGTTGGCCCAATTTATGGAATTCATTGAACAAAATCCTTTCTTTGTACCAGACATTTTAAGAATACGTGATCATCATTCATGAATCAAATAGGAAACATGATAGTAAAACGTGTAGCCTCAGAAATAGCAAAACCTTTATCTATTATTCTTAATAATTCTCTAACAGCTGGTGAAGTCCCCAGCCAACTTAAAATTGCAAAAGTTGTGATATTGGAATAAATTGATATATGATGATATATATGAATAGCTCGAAAAAGTGTAACATACCACTAAATGAGAACAACACAGTATTAAATTTCACATTTTAATTATGTGCATAAAGGTATACATTTTTGGAAAGCTTACATTACAAGGATACCAAATACGGTATACAAATGATACTGACATTATTCAGAGTGTGTGAAAATTATACAGGGTGTAACCTGACAGTTGTGTGTTGTTTTTACAATCTTCATACATCTGTTCTATTCTAAACAGTTACCGTCATAAATTAAAAGAAGTATAGATTTATAATGAAAAAATTATGGCTATTCATAAAAAAAATCACTCAATGCGATAAAATGTCCATACGATAAAACATAAAGGGTGGGTAGAATTATATATAGGCCTATTTCAGAAGGACATAAGATATTCGGTGATTTCTCTGAGCAATAGTGCTTGAGACACAAGTAACATTTGTGTTTCTGCTTAACATGACCGTTTTGCTGCATTTTTGGCATCCAGTGCAATCAAACATGCATCTCGAAAATTAACCTGTTCCAATAGAATTTGGTTTATTTGTTACTGTTAATCCGCGAAATTGTGGTATCATGCAATATCAACAATTTCGATACGTACGAAACTTAAATAAAAATGTTGACCCTTAAACATTGTTGAAACTAGTTGTAGAAATACCATGAAAATCAAAAGTTTATCCTCGTCTAAGAACATTTAATACACTGTTGCCCATATAGTTGGAATAAAATATTTACCACCTTTTTATGTAAAGGTCGATTTATGAGTAAAATATCTGGAAACTTATGTTGCTTTTGGTCGGATATGATAAGTAATCTAGTTGAGTGTATAAGTCAACTTGGCAAGATAATCTATCTCGCCATAACGACATCTACTTTTTGTGAAGTCAACTTGGCAAGATAATCTATCTCGTCATGACGACATCTACTTTTGCTTAGTCGACATGACATGATAATCTATCTCGCCATGTCAACATCCATTAATATCTAAGTCGACTTGACGTTGTAATTTATCTTGCCATGTCGAAATAATGCTGACAATATGTCACGATAGCAAGAAAAATTATTTTGCCATGTTGACATAATGTTGATAATATGTCTACTTGTCAAGTTAAATAAGTTGCCATCTCATGGCACTTAAAACGCTCCGTAGTATTGGAGCTCCTAATGAGATCAATTTTCTCATGTACTGGTAGGGTGCAACAACACAAATGGATCAAAAGGTAATATTGAGGGCAAATTTGACTTGACAACGCCTGGGTCAATGTCACTTTCAGTATTCAAGTTGAGTGGTCATATGGAATGTTTTGATCTGTAATAGAGTGATAAGCAGGTGATTAAATTTCTTGATCACGCTTGACTGCGCCAAGAGAATATTTGAAAGCAAAACATAAAATGAACCTTGTCCACTCGGCCACACGTTCTCCTAAAAAATATCTAATAAAAAATACCATCGGGGGAACTCTGATCTTGGCAGGAAGAGCCGAAAAGTGACAGTTTTATGTAGTGTAGCTTATTAATCTTGTCCTTAATGGTTTATTAACATCATAATTATGGTAATTAGTGAATTATTGGAAAATTTTAATAAGGTTAATATAATCCAACACGAATTAATAAAATCATGTTCATGGAAAAGCTTCATTATTGGATTTTAAATAACTTATGATTTACTTTCCTAATTAAATAAAATTCAATAAACAGTAATGAAATATTAAGATCTTGGCATTAAACGAGAGTTTATTGAGTCCTGTTTTGATTCATATATAGATTGTGACTATCGCAGATACATACGATGAATTTTGATAGGTGGAGCCTGAAGAGAATTGACATTAACAAAAGTTCTTGCTCGTATATAAATCACTTATTAATAAAAAGTTCTTCCATGAATTCATAATATCACATAATATATAAGTGATGCAGAGCAGATCCATATTGACAAAAATGCAAAGTAATTGTTTATATCCCTTTTGTATAATAATTAGCATAAATTAGCATTTTCGAGGGTGTTTCTCTGGTTTGTTGTACCTCATTTAACTGTAAAATGTCATAAAATGACCTTTTCAAATGTTTCTTCTTCTTCTGCTTTTTTTTTCTTCTTCTTCTTCTTTTAGTAACTGACCCTTTTCTGCCTGCTTTCCAAGCATTCCAGAAGGAATTGTTTATATTGAACCTGTCAATCAAACTGTGGTGTGAAAGTTAAAGAATAGGCCTACTGAATTGATCATATTTAATTTGTCAAGTAACTTGTTTAGTGCATAAAATTTGATTGTGTAACGTTTCCCCATTTTTCACTGGTTTTTGTATTGTAAAAATCAAGGTCTCAAGATATTAATGATAGTTATTTGATAAGCAAAGAAGCAATTATTTTTGCAAATTTAAACACGTGTTCAGTTTAAACTGTTAAAATAATTTACGTTTATGCTTGTTAACTATTTTGGGAATTTTGATTCAACGTGTTTCTGACATAGATATCTACCATCTGTTGATAATTTCACCCTTGTCCTCCGAAGGGGGGGGGGGTGCTGATAAGGTTTTCCCTGCATCATTAAAACGCAAAAGAAACCGACCCCAGGCATTTGGGTAATCTCATTTACATCCCTTGTGGTCATTTTGATGAAAAAACTAGGGGGATAACACCTAAGGTGGGGTTAGGGTAGGCCATCAAAGTTGGGGTGTAGAGGGGTTGTTGAAATCCCGGAAATTTTCAAGTCGCCATTTTGACAAATTTCTTCATGCCATAAGAATCAAACTTACAAGACATGTTAGAATCATAATTTCTCTTCTTTATTAGCAAAACAAACTCGATGAAAGTCCGTTATTTTGAAGTTTTATTGCAACATTTTGATTTTGGTGGCCATTTTGCCATAATGCAATTTTGCCTGGTTTTCCAATCCGAAAGTACTTTATGACGTCATAATTATAAACGCCTTGGCTGATTTTGATGATCTTGGTATTGTTGGATAGGGGAGGATCAAACCTATCTATTAATAGGAAAACCAAGTTCATAGGGGGTTTCGTTCCAAAATATTAGGGAGGACAAGGGTTACAAAGTAATGTTTTTGTGATGTTTACGAACATCTACACTGAAAATGGTAAGTAGTCAAAAAACATGTCTTATTTGACTAATTAAAATTAGTCATGCAGAGTGATTTTTTCGTAATTCATGAAAAAATAATGTAATTGTCTTTGAAATGTTGAAAAACAATGCTTGATGTTTAAAAATAGTTTCCATCTCTAAATATTCAATTTGTAATTTGGTAATTATTAGTTAATTGATAAATGATCAATTATAGGACTTATTAGTAAATATCAAATGCGTCTTTAACTAGTCAATTGACCAACTGAATGACGCAGGACTAACTGAATGACGAATTAAATTATTAATTTCTGATGGATATTTACCATTAATTAGTCCGTTGCAATGACAAATTATGAATTATATTAGTCATTGTGAC
>JXSR01S030109.1:25189-39888 GCA_000969725.1 Ophiothrix spiculata | reverse complement strand
CCCCCCCCTTGGTTAGACGTGTTACAAAAAATAGCTTGGTTAGACGAGGGTTAAGTCGTTGCCTTCCAACCTGCATTAGGCTGCTTTCATACTTCTTGTAGCTTCAAACGGTTGTGTATCAGGGAGCTGCAAGTTGTCTTCGCCTGCTGTCCTGATCTTATACTCCGTATCAACTAAAAGGTTTTGTCTGTCCTTATGGGTTCGTTCTTCCATGTGATGATTCAAATGTGCAATGCGACATATTTACTAACACTTGTCATATTCCAAATTCATCTTGTGTAACGGTAGACCATAATATTAGTGTAGCATAAGGAACATGGATTTAACATGATAGATCTAGAAGATGATTTAAAGTTGCAAGTCGTTATTGTTACACGTTTACATTTAAAACGACCTGTGCTATATTTGAATATATAGTTTATCGAAAACCTGAACAAAAAGGCATGTTAAAAGGTAATGCTTTCAACTTCCAAGCTCATTTTGTTAAAATAGCTCTAATTTTGAATACTAAAGCACTGATCAGTATTTTCCAAATTAAAACATTTCTAGACCTATATAATGTGATGTTTGTCTTGGAGTATTATCACTTTCAGGCCTAAACAATGTTCAACTGTCCAAATCTTACTAGTCTTTAATTATATTAATTTTCCAGTTTTACAACTTACCGTTTTGAAAAGATAAGTAACATAGCATAACGCATGCGAATATATTTAAAAAAAAAACCATTGAAGTGCCTGGTCAAAAATGCCCTTCCTTCATGAAACATATATGCGTACGGCTAAATCCTACAAAAGTAACTATACACTATAGGAAACTAACTAATTCATTTTCCACGAACAACATGCCCCTAAAATCAAGTCTTCTTATCTTTTCTCATGCAAGTTTTATCAAAGATTAGATGAATCTACTATAATTATCGAATTCTTACCCACAGACCAATTGGTAGAAAGGAGAAGAAATGACTCCTCAAAAAAGAATGCTATCTTTACTCTATTACCATTTTTGTTTCATATACTGACTTGAAGCATGATTCTTATATCATAAAACGAGATCATTTGAATCATATATGCATTTCAAGGCATGTAACCTTCATAGTCATAGCTTTAATCACTTGTTCGACATCCCTTAATTAGTGAACATCACATATGTCTATCTAAGCTTAACTGTCAACTAAATTTATTCTCGTGCGTGAGTTGTTAGGGTCGTGCTTCACTCCAATTCTGTAAATGATGTATGAGCTTGGAGGTGTCCAGAGTGTATTTTACAATCAATTCTATTAATTACTTCAATTTGTGCATTAGCTGCAGTTTGTAGCCAAGTTGCAAAGCCTTAAAGGGTTCAGATATTTTTGAACAGTAGGTTGTACTAAACTATATGTTTTGATTAAAACTAAGGGATATAGAATGCAAACTAACATTACCAGCATGCTAATATTGCGTATGAATATAAGAAATAAATATAAATTAATTAATAGATATACATGGTGGAAAAGGAGCAATATGGAATTTTGTCTCGTCTTTTACGAGGAAACATATTTCCTCTACCATTTTACCTTACTCTCAAACTCCAAAACATATAAACAGAAAATTGAGTCAGTTGGTTATCCAATTTTTGATTGATTTCAAATGGCATGAAACATGAAGCATAATGTAAATATGTAAATCTAACTGAAATGTTATTGATTGTATCTCGCGTTGTAAAGCTAATATACACAGGGAATCTTCGGTTGTGAAAACGTTGAGTTTAGGGACGTTCAATCTAGTAGATTGTGTAAACAAATAGAATGTAAGAAATGGGATTTGTTTCCCACCTGAGAACTTGTGAGAGGTAGTGTGAATATAATATCGATATAAGAAAAAAAAGAAAAAATGAATATGAAACTCAAATGCATGAAAAAAATTATAGTAATCTGTATGGAAAGTTAACTTCAGACGGACTTCAACTTGAATCGTATTTTATAAACGTAGGAAATAACTTTCATGCATTTTAAATATTACGGTACAACTACAAATCAAACTGTCAAATTAAGCGAAGATATATTATGTGTAAGTAACTTTGTATAAAACAAATACATAATTAAATTTAGTTTTTTATTTAACTCTAATAGTACTATACACACAATATTTTTGTGCTAAGATCGATATTTATACCACATCCCATAAAAATAACCGTCAATATTTAGTAGTTTGATTAAACAATGCAAATTCAATCCAAATAAACATTGAAATATCCAGGAAAGCTGTATTATTATTCAGATGAAAATGATTAAATAAGATTTCTTAAAAAATAACTAAAATAAAAAAAGCAATTCTGTAGTTTAACTCTGACAATTAACAAAGTCTGCAAGGAGCGCAATCTACTCTGGCTATATGACGATCATTACAAAGTGTGTTTCATTCCTTCTGTAAAATATAGATATTTTATGCTAGACATAATTCATCAGCATGAACATGTAAGTTTTTAGTTCCTGTAAAATAAAAAAAAAATGAAGCGGCTATTTAATTGAAAATCTTCATATTTTCATTAATCATAACATATTAGTTTCTACCACATGCCGCTAACTTATTTAACACCCTTTGTATATAGATATATTGCTGACAAGATGTTTTGTATGAAAGTAAAAACATAGATGTTTACTTACTTATGATAAAATCAAAGACAGACAAGTCCATGATATCTAGTAATATCCGCCCCGAGTTGAATGGATGTTTAGTTCTGACATGTTTTCATAGAAATTCATATCGTACTCCCACCTGAATGAAAGTGAGAATAGAAGTATAATAAGCTGAAACATATATATCCAACATAGATACTGAAGATATACAACAGATATACGTGATGGCTCACCCCGAAAGGGGGGATTTGCAGATGATATTGATTTTGATTTTATCATATCATCTGTTGCAGCATTTTCTAAGTTTTAAAATGATACCTTACTTGTTGAAATTGATCAAGGCGATCAAATTTTACAACAGAAAATCTGCTGAAAATTCGTATTATTTTCTTTATTTTTTCGCTGCCTATTTTCACCTGTTTCTTGAAAAGTGTTCAGTCGCAAAGTCCCCCTTTTTGGGGTGAGTCATCACATATTAGATATTATTCTGAACCATTATGCAGTCAGCTTTGTTGCTTCAGCGCACATAATTTTGTATAGCTTAGGCCCTCCTACATAGTCACCATGTAACTCAGACAACATTTTTGACTTTGTTGAATGTTTTTTCCACTTATCGGACTTAGACAAAACATCTGTAAATCTGACAGGACTGGCCATGTATCTTAACCCTCGTCTAACCACGCCTTTTTTGTAGCACGTCTAACGATCTGTAAATCTGACAGGACTGGCCATGTATCTTTTCCCCTAAATTTTTAGAGCAGAATCCCGTATGAACTTGGTTTTGCTATCAAAAGATAGGTATGGTCCTTCCCTATCCAACAATACCAAGATTACAAAAATCGGTCAAGGCATTACGTAATTATGAAGTCATAACGGTCGAAAATCGGAAAAATCGGAATGTTGGCAAAAATGGTCACTAAAATCATTTTTTTTCTAAATAACAAAATTTCATCGGGTTTTTTACATATAAAGAAGGGTAATGACAATTCTAACATGCTCTGCAAGTTTCAGCCTCATAGCATGCATATTTTTTTTTCAAAATGGCGATTTGAAATTGTCAAAAATGTCGGCGGGTTGCAACACCCCCCCCCCTACACCCCAACTTTGACGTTCTACCCTAAACCAACCTTTGGTGGTACCCCCCTAATTTTTTCATCAAAATGACCGCAAAGGATGTAAAAAAAAAATTACCCAAAGCCTATGGTCGGTTGCTTTTGCGTTTTTATGCTACGGGGAAAAACCTTAGGGGGGTTACACCCCCCTCCTGGTTAGACGAGGGTTAACATGTATGATTAAGTAAAGACTGTTTTGGTTACATTCCACAGACTTACTTTGTTTAAAAAAAGTATATAATATTCGTAAAATACACATTTGATGAGTACCAATGTATTGTATCATGAACATAGTTTTCCTTAGTATGTACAAAATTTTCTATTATCGTGATTGTATATCAGCACCATGAAGTAGAATGACCTCGCCTAGTAAAAAAAATTCTTATTGGTCTAATTAGACAATTTTGCCAGTGGCATTGCAAAATTACATTGTCTTGGAGCTAAAACCTCTGATGGTATCCTAATTTTATGATTAAAACCAACACTTTTTTTTTAATTTTGTGATAACAACCCCTGTCTAGACACATTATTGGGCAAACACATCTCCCTAGCTCTACAATTAACTTGTAAATGGGCGTTAAATTTGTTATAACACTCGCCCTAAAGGCTCATGCTATAATACACATAATATATTGTGCAGTTTTATGTTTACTTTAAGATCGCGGAGCAATTTTGAAAACTGGTAAAAAGACCGCCAACAACCCCTTGATCATATTGGAATATCAACACACTGGCGTCCCTGCTTTACAGTAGTATGAACAATGTCCAATTTAACAAATATTGTTTGCTGAAATTAGAAAAAGAAAGCGAATCAAAACAGCGTGTTTTATTCTAGCGAGCAAAATGTGATAAAACTTCAACAAGCTTAGTGTGCAATTTCGACCAACAGAAAAATGAACCACTCCCAGTAATCACATACCTTAGTGCAAATTAAAAAGCTTTGCATATGATATTGTTGTACTCATTATCGGGTAATCGCAAGTATGTCCTTCTCAGTAATATGCTGCCAAGTCGTAAAAATGATATCAAACTATATGCCGGCTAACGGTAACCAGGTCCAAAAATTTAAATGAAACACATAAATTGATTTCAAGGTGAAAAATGTTACTTGTTATTTTTTCTGACGGGAATAAATCTGATAAAACGCGAGATTCAAATTGATATAATTCCATTAAGGTGTCATATTTGACGACATTGCTTTGAAGCAAACACGCCATTAAGCTGATATCTCTATACGATTTCCACGATATTTTCTTTCACTTAAGCTTGACACAGAAACACAAATACCGCACGACAGGAAATAATATGAGAGTAAAGATATTCTAGCCAATAGGCACACATGTGACCAATTTGTTTTCCTCCAGAACTTTAACACGAGTTATTAGTATGTCCTAGCTTTATGGATAGGATACGTTGTCTTATTTTTTCAACTTTCTGTTTTTGTTTTAAATGATTTTTTTCCCTTAAAGCATTACCTAAATTGGTTCTCTCGCCTTATAAACATAGCACTTTTGTATGAAATGATGTTGCACCAAACATGAAGTACAACATGTTCTTGTAAAGGAAACTGTATATACACGGTTGCTCATATAGTTGGAATAAAAATATTGTTACCACTTTTTTACGTAAAGGTCAATTTATGATGAAAATATCTGGAAACTTATTTTACTTTTGGGTCAGACTTGATAGGTAATCTCGTTGGGTGTGAAATGGAACTCCGAATGTGATCAATTTGCTCATGTACTGGTAAGGGGGTAACAACAAAAATGGGTCAAAAACGTAATTTTTAGGTCAAATTTGATTTGACCCCGCCTTGTTCAAGGTCACTTCTCTACTCAAGTTGAAGGGTCATATGGAATGTTTATCTGTAGTAGAGTGATAAGCAGATGATTGAATGTCTTTGTAACGCTTGACTGAGCCAAGAGAATGCTTGGAAGCAAAGGACAAAATGATCATACAACGCACCTCAGTTAACAAAAATAGGGTTATGGTGAACGTGGAATGGTCCCTGACGGTATATGACATCTTTAAATATTTTAAGATGCCATAAGCCGCCGAGAACCATTCCACGTTCATGGCTTCATTTTCAAGCCACTCCATAAAAATGTTACAAAGGGGCTGCCCATCGCCATACCAAAACGTTGTCTGTAAATGGTATTGTTGTATCTGAAATAGGCAACACGCGACAAACTAAATTCTACAAGTTCGATAATGTCATAAATGTTCTATTCTTACGTTCATCATCTTTTGACAACCGGTTGCGGAGATTTTGACTGTGAGGTCGATGGGCGTGTTGGTGAATAAGGCGACAACGTCGTGTGAATTCCAAATTTCATCCTCCTATACGGTTATATTCGTGAGTTCATCAGCGAGAGATTTGGAGTTTAAGACATGGTGTTCAGACTGTCCAACAATAGGTATCAAGATATCGGCAAGAGGCTTAGTACATCTATGACTAGCTGTTTCTCTCGACGCCTTCTCCGTCCAAGACGTTAGTGTTGAGAGATAAACAAAGTTGCCAGTCTTAAAAAGGCTTTAGCTTAACGATGAAACGTCACTAAAATGTGACTCAGTTTTCTTAAACAATCCAGATGAACTTATTTAAAGAATTAACAAAAAAGTGTTTACCACCAGTAAACGGGTTTGACTCATTTGTACACTATGCCTTGCAGTGGACACCTTGATATGATTACATTGTGGGACTGTATAAATGACTCTAAGCGAGGAAAACTAATCATATAATGTACAGCGTGTATTAGGGATAATGTATACAGGTGTTGCTTTTATTGATTTTCCCTCAATGATCGTTTAAGGCAATGTATTGACGATTGGTTTTAAAGAATGAGTTTGCTTTAACATATCTTTAAAAAATGGATAGGAAAAATGTTTTACCAAAGAGCTTTCAATTTTCCAATGGAATACTAAAGCTATTCTTAAACCAGTTCTTTCTCAACAAAGACAAATAAGAAAAGGAATTATTATGCCTTCTTTACAATTGCAGCTCAAAATCACGAAATTGCGGCATTTTTATGTTTTATTGTTAGCTACATATTTGGTAATCATAATGCTTTCTTTTCAACCATAAGATATAGTAGACAGACGATTAATCTTTTAATAAGTGACTGATTAAGACCAAAATATATTTTTGTTGCTAACAAATTTCTGACGTATTTTGTTACCAAGAAACAGCTACGAAATGCTAAAATCTATATATCACCGGTCACAATGTTGCAGCAAGTGGTAAAATTCTGCATCGTTATATTTATCAAGGACATTTTGAACAATTTTACATTAAATGGTGCTCACAATTTAGGATGATATTTAGATAAACCACGCGAGTCAAAAAACTGCAATAATTAGATGGAAGGCATATTGTAAGATCAAAAGTAATTTCGAACAAATAATATTAATTTCTAAATAGGTCATGAATTAAGCTTTCAAACGGTGAAAGAATTGTGAAAATTTATAAAGGCAATGCGAAGATATCCTTATTTGAATAATATGGTATGAAAACAGTTCTGTCCAAATGAGCATACCTCGTCATACGAGTAAGTACCAATATTGAATAATAACACAAACCGATTACATTGCTCTAGTGAAAATCTCTTCTTAATCTATTAATTATTTACATATAAAAGATAACGTAGGCATTTTTTCAAGTGCAAAATGACATATTTGAGGAAAATAAATTAGAAGGGAGAGCTTATTAATCAGTCACTGTTCAAAATGCCTCAAGATGAGTTTACAAACGGGCAACGTGCTCTTATTGCTGAGGTTTATTTTACCACCAAATCTCATGCAGAAGTGAAACGGAGATTCAAACAGGGTGCATTCCCTCTATCGCGTGATGTGCATCCGTCATCTATAGAATTTAGGCCAAATTCAAAAGAACAGGAACAGTCCATAACCTAAAGAAAGAGAGACCTTGAAGACCGCGAACGGCAAAAAGCAGGAGAAACGTCGACCGCTCTCGTCAGACATTGGCAAGTGATCCAGAAGTGAGGCAGCGAAGAAATCCCCTGCCACATATGTCCCTGTCCACGTTCAACCGAAAATTGAATATTCAGGGACACCAAGCTCAAACGGCCCTTTTAAAGACACCCAAACACAAAAGAGAAAAGATAATGTCATAATTGTATCCTCCATTAATAAAACATATGCACGACTTTTGGACAGAACTGTTTTTATGCCTTCCTATTCAAATAAGTGTATCTCTGCGACGCCTTTATCAATTTTCCCCATTTTTCACCATTTTAAAGGTAAATCTATGATCTATTTAGATATATACATTTCATGTTCATGATATCTCTTGTTCTTAAAATATGGCTTTCATTTAACTATTGCAGTTTCTTTGACTCACTCGGTATATGAAAACAAAATAAGTTACATAATATATATATAACTTATTTGTAACTTATATTATGCAGGTTCAGTACCTACTCATCTACAGTTCAAATCTCTTAAGATCCCGTGAAATATTGCTCTAAAAATAATGTCTCGGACTCAATCAGTTTTTATAGGTCTGTTAAATTGTTAATCAGTTCAATCATTATATCTATTTTAAATTCTTCCACTTATATGTAGTAGCTAACAAACCTATAACGCTTAAGTGTTTGTATTGAACAAAGACATGATAATAAAGAATGCCATTTGTTTATTTTGTGAAGTTAGAAGTCATTTAATCGCCTGTGGGTGTAAACTAAAGTAGAAGTTAGGATGAGAACATTATGACGATAACATTTAAGTAGCGCTCGACTTTATCAGTCGTTATTACCAGCTAGAATCAAACGTGCTTCAAGCAATCCAATTCTCGATTTCAATTTTGAAATAACATACCTAAAGCATCCGCTATTCATCTTAGACCCTCAATACATCCACTAATATCCGGTATTCCCTCAAGCCTTTTTCTAAACAAGGATACCAACATATCAAAAGAAGAGCCTGCAAAGTAATTGCAACTTCCACTAACTGTTATTACTTTTCTAACGGGTGTCAAATGCTGAATTTTAATCAAATATTACATATCAAGCAATTTCCTTTTGCTACATGTTCATTTTTACTACATGTCAGTGATGTTTTGTGCCTGATGGTAATTGTCATTGCTGCCTATAAAGAATTGATATCCGTAATATATTTTGGAATACTGTTTGAAAGACATTGATATTTTCCTGGTACATTTAACATTTTAAAATGTACATTGTGATCCTTCTTATGTCAAAATATACTTGGAAATATACAATACTGGCATTGTTACCATTTGTTGTAAATGGCGTTTCAATCGTTACTTAGACTCACAAATAAGAAAAATAAGCGATGATAGTAATACGTACAATTGTATTTCTATTTAGATGAAAGAAATGAAGCCGAATGAGAATTAATTTCAATGTTTTACATTGAATGGATTTTTAGTGTAATATCAAAAGTTTTCATGAATTTCATGTATTAACACAATTATGCAATAGTCATCTCAATCGTTTTTTCCTATAATTATGTGGTGAATTATAGCTTTTAGTCTATTATCATAAAGACAAATGAACCTTACGGTGTGTTACACGAAAGAGTTACACGTAATATGATATTAGTACCAGGTTTTGTTTTATAGATGTAGGAAACAACGGTTTGTCTGAAAGTGCTCTGAACAAGAAAATCACCAAAAAGCAGGACAAATGATTTAATATTATTAAGCTTCTACATCATTTAAGTAGAATCAACTTCTATCATTGTATTAATTCAGTTAAGCCTAAATCTATTTGGCAATTGTTATGTTTACTTTCTTTATATTTATATCATTATATTCTTGTTACCTTATCAACATAAATATTTCATTTTTATTTTTGATTTATTATTATTATTTGTAAACCAAACGTTTGGTTATTTTGAAGGCCATATACATTTTTTCATCTGAGGTTTACATTTCATCAATCTCTCCGTACATAAGGCAGAAACAAAATGTGTCATTCCAATACTTGGCCTTCGGTTTTACTACTGTCTTATTATTTGCTAAACTCTATAGACAACAGAAAACGTACCTCCAATCTTGTCCAATAAGTAACCATCACTTTTCGAAGAAAAGTCCAGCCCGTATGAGCAGTAAATGCCAGAAACTTCATTTAGCGCTACAAGTGAAAATACATGTCAAGGTCATAAATTGCCGAAATTGATTTTTTGACAGATTCGCAATCCAAGTGCATACTACAAAATACCAGCAAAGTTTCATTTCAAGAAAATGTGAAATAAATTTGCATATTCTTAAGATGATCAACAGAAAATATAGGGCTTACTAATTTTCGAACGCGTTTATCTCAGTTAAACGTTTTACTCCCTGACAACCTTTAGCGGACCATAACTTGACTTCTGGAAATCGTGTGAAGTTCATTAAGGTGTTATTTTAATCCTTAAGCATGGTCTTTGCAAAAAAGGTAAAAAAGTGAACATGACAAGAGCTGGCATTTACTGTTGTTTTGGGGTGGACGGTCACATATAAGTTTGACTTGAGTACCTCCCATGTTTTATATGTAAGAAACTAAGAATAACACAGGAACAAAAAGGTCAAACATGTTACATTCCTAGGGGTGGATTACTTCACCTGGCACGCAGAATGGAAATTCAAGACTTGTATTGTTGTCGAGCTTTCATACTGCCAATTAAGGTTAATATGAGCCAAAGAATGTGCACTCAGAGGAGAGGGCGAACATGTTAAGGGTTTATTATGGACTCAAGGATGAGCTTTATGCTTTACTTTCTAGTTTCATTGCGGTAAACCTTATTACTTTAATGTAGACAATGCCTAAGGTTTTGAAGGTTCACAATGGGGGTATTGTTAACATATGATAAAGGTTAAGTTTCGATATTCTTTGTGGCGTTGTTCGTAACGTATTTCAAACAGTGTAACAATAATTGAACGATACTATGTTCAAAATAAACAGATATATTTTATAAACCAAAGCAGTGCTATGCTGTGATTGCCATACAATTGTACGGAAATCGCCATTTGATTTCTAAAAGAAATTTATTAAAGATTCTTGTACCATCACACTTCCCCCTGGTTACGCCACTGAATGTCTCTCGGGGTAGTGTGTTGGATGGGTTGGGTGGTGTTTGTTGTGTGGGGATGGGTGTGTAAAAAATGAAGTGTGGCATTTTGTTCCTATTTTATTTTCACTATCCTTAAGTTCAAACGTATTTGTTTTAATATACTAGTACAGTTCAAAAGAAATATGACCGATATGTAGCTGATTTCGAAAATTGAGAAAACGAACTTCACCCCTTGCAGGGAGATGAAATTGAGGTTGTTAAGGCACCTGGTGGTTTATTATTCTTATTCCGATTTATCTTCACCTTCATTGTTCTTTTACCGCTTGCAAATACTAATCATTATCTGTTTAACCAAGTGCATGACTCTTTGTTCCAAGCATAAATAAAACAAGTTATCTATAATTGTTATCTATATTACTCACCCCGAAAGGGGGGACTTTGCAGATGGTGTCAATTTAGATTTTTTCATTTCATCTGTTGCAGCATTTCCTAAGCTTTAAAATGACACCTTACTTGTTGAAATTGATAAATGCGATCAAATTGTACAACAAAAATCTGCTGGAAATTCTTATTATTGTTTTATTTTTTGGCTGCCTATTTTCACCTGTTTCTTGACAAGTGATCTTTCGCAAAGTCCCCCTTTTCGGGGTGAGTCATCACAATTATAGGTCTCGACGTTATTAAAGATCACGTGGAGCGCAGTTTATTGGCGCTTTTAAATGTGAAATAAATAGAGTGAAAGGAATGTAAAAATAATAGAAAGCTTTTATTCTTAAATTTGTTTCAATTTTGATAGATATGTTTCTTGTCTTAAATTTGTTTCTCTTTCAATTTTGATACATTTTACAAAGAGAAGACTTCCATTAGCTTGATTGAATATTCTCTAGATAGTAATTTCTAAGGATATGGGTGAAATAATTTGATTTAATATAGAGTATCATATGTAATATAAAAGAGAACATTATTGACAAATTGGTCGTATACATGTCACGCATAAGTGCAAATAAAAACAATCAGGGTTTAGAGAGTTTTCATTTTGCAAAGGTATATATTCCGTTTTTATCATCATTATAGTTGGTTGTGTTGAATATACAAGTTACAATAAAATGGAAACGATGGCAAAAGTATGAACTCAAATATATGATTATAATAATAAAAACTCAGAGAGCACACGAAACAACTATCCTAAAATAAGGGATGTTTTGTGAAAACATTTGTTTAATTAATTGAACTAAAGATTACGGGTGTAAACATACGTCCTTATATATTTAACATACTAATGGCTAGAAAATGTAAAATTTACAAGTAATATCAGATTTTTTGTTTGGGACACTACTCCTCTCAAGTAATATCAAACATGCTGATTTTGCCAACGTAATGAAAATTAGAAATTTACCGACTTTTTCACTTATGCGCTGATATGAATTTTTTGTACGTGCCTCTTCTATAGAATTTGTTTTTGTTTTGTTTAACATGTTTTTAACATGATCGTTTTTAATATAATTTAAATTATTCAGTAATTCTTTAGTTTGTTCGAGAAAGCATAAAACATGGAATATCCATGCGGGTTATAGGAACTGACATGACACAAATTGCCCTAAATATAGCAATAAACAAAGTGAAAAACGTTTCTAGTTTTCACCTTTCTTGGCGTTGTAATCTTCGAACAAGACGTAGACATTACAATCAATAGGTAGGAACATTTACCATTAACAACCAATACAGTGACCATGTAGATATGATATGCCAGCTTATTACCCATAAGTTTGTAGAGAATTTTAAACAAACTTGAATGGAGAACATTTTGGTTACAAACTCCGAGATCTTAAAAGGAGTGAAAATATAGTCATTATGGAACCATATTTTTACCATTTTGTTTATAACTGCTATATTTTGTATGACTTAAAATATTCTTTAAACAGCAACCTTAATTAGTAGAAAAGGTAAGGTAAAGTCGAAACCGAAGCTTGTATGCTAACGGCCGTGGTGCCCATCTCCATTTCCTTAGCGTTTAGGCCAGACTCCACTTCTGTGTATGTCTGTGGGAGTACGCCACTCCTCCCGCACAAACGAGTCTGATTTGCCTTCCAAGTACTTTTTACACACTTGTACCCATTTCTGTCACCTGGGTGGGGAGGAACAATGTGGACAAAGAATCTTGCTCAAGGACTCAACACTGCAGTGACCGGGCTTGGGCTTGAACCCACAACCTCTCGATTATGACTCCAATGCTCTAACCACAGCGCCATAGTGCTCCACAATTAGACAATGACATTTCTTTATACTACTCAAAACATCTATGAAGCCGCCTGAACATTCAATTTGTACTTTAAAAGATGTATGATCATTTCATCCGTATGCAATCATTTTATATACCGAAATTCATACCATATTCAAGATGGAGTGAAGATTGACTGATAACACTTAGAGGAACGGATATTTGAAATACAATACAAAACAAACAATATTAACCTATTTAAATTGAGGTGATGGTCGTTAGCAACAAATAAAGGATTAAGAATAAGACATAGTATTGAAGTGAGTAAATGTAGTTCTTCTCTTTGAAAATGTTTTTAGCAATTCACATCATGGACCGATTTTAAACAAAGTTAATTCTGGAGCTTATCAGTGTAGACAGTAATAATTATAGGTTTTCAGATTGTTATCCCATTGAGAAACCTTTTCATCATTATTCTTATTTTACTTAACTTGATCCATAAATAACTAATCTGTCCATAATAAGTAAAACAAAGAGGTAAAAAAATATTTATGCGCATTCTTAATTGATAATATGTTCATGTCACGAGAAGCTTATCTGGTATCAAGCAATTATTCTACGTCAGTACATCTCCAGAAATATTATCATCAATTACTTCTTGGTATATTTTCTTTTCACCACGGTTGGCTATAAATCTTAGAAATAATAAGCCAGCAGACTATGCTTGTTATAATTATATCGTCGCCATGAAATATTACACATTTCTCATATTTCAATAATCCTTAAAAAATGCAACGCTATTCTGAGAGTATTTAGCTAATATTCTTCTACAGATCCCTTACAACTTAAATGTCTCTTCATCTTTATGAACCTCAGTCTATTGACCTGAATATACTTGCTTACATTTGTATTGATTTTTGTTTGAAGGCATGCAATAATATGTGTATTTATGATTAACAGTTTAATATTGTGATGCATGGTGCGTTTATAACCCTCTTTTGAGTTTGAATAGAATATCTCATATACGTGATTTAGTGTTATCAAAAGTTGATTCACAACATATCGATATGAGGCGTGCAGGAGCACGAGCGAGCATTTTTCAGTTGATTAAAGCGTTTAATTTATTAAAGAACAACATGTCAATTTTAAAAACTGGTTTGTTTTTCTATTCAGGATTTTCAAAAGTAGTGTGATAACGTACTAACATCATATTTATTTTCAAAACATTTGCTAATGAATATTACATAAATGGTGAAAATTTGATTGTTTTATGTACAATATCATCGATCAAGCTTGAAACTGTTAATCGATACATGAAAAAGTATTATCATTTAACAAATGAGAATATGAAAATCAAAAACATCATGCACTCAAAACTTTCTCTCATTTGATTAGTATGTCCCATTTTACATGCTAGTGATCACGGCGAAGATAGAAATGGTAGTGTTACGATTGATTATTCTCGTATGCCTGAGTCTTGAGTATATTGAGTCATGCCTTATGATTGGTTAAATGTTGGGGATTGGATTTAACTTGAGTCTCTATATTTACTAGACCGAGGTAAAATTTTAATTAGACCCGCAGAATATTGCGATGGTTTATATATATCTCCAGAATTGATTGAATCCTCCGATGATGTTCGACGGTAGCGAGCGTCAAGGTCTTTAACCCTCAAAGAGCCGGGCTTTTTCGACCCATCTCACAGGCGGGGGGGGGGGGG
>JXSR01S030109.1:13704-24644 GCA_000969725.1 Ophiothrix spiculata | reverse complement strand
CCCCCCCCCCCCGGCTCTTTTAGGATTAACTGCACTGACATAGAGGATTGCGTTGGCGTGTAGCCACTCTTCACTATCTCGGAGCACACAGAAATAATCACAACTGACTAAATCCGTTTTCACTTCTCCAATATTGTAGTGACTCTATGCAGAGCTGCTTCGGCTGCATCGGTTTCTGAGGTATATAAAATGGAGCGAAGCTGAGTTGGCTGGATGAAACTCAAATTACTCTAACTTAACTTTTTTATCACAGCGAACTTGCCTCTCCGTCGCTTTTGCGGCTACGAGTGCTTGCAAACACGCCCATTTATAGCGATAGTCACATGACCAATTTACATCACATGATAAAAGTTACAACCCAATAACTTTAATAACCTTAATAATTCTTGAAGCGGCAAAGTTACTACGGAGCAAAATGAGCGCCATACCAGCCAGCATATATTTTCGCTACAATATGTTATGCGTCTTCGGTACTTGATCGTTACGCATGCCCGACTATGAGAGGTCTTGAGCAAACAGGAGCTAGATTTTGTACGCTGGTAATGTTGTACGCTGAATATGGAACGGTCAGCATGACAAGAAAAAAATAAATATCTCAAAAAACAACATGGGAACAGTCTAGATTGATCGAATAAATTAACGAAACGAACTAACAAACAAAAAAGAAAGAAGGAAAAAACCGATCAGACACCAAGCATGGTTGGGCACTTTTGGTGATAATAATAATCTATTCTACCCACTCTGATAAACCAGAAAAAGAAAAATATACATAAGAGCCCGTTTTGAGCTCAATATGTGTATTTCTTTTAGAAGATCGTGGATTTTGGAATTGGAGAACATACACACACCCATACATATGTTGTTCTCGGTTCTTAACTTGAATAAAAATATAATACTACCCTCGTCAATTCAATGTTTTGATGTTCCTGTGAAACTAACAGGGTAAGTACATTGCCAAAGATGCATGCTTAGATTTGTGTGCAGATGCCACAAGCACTGAAAAAAGACGCCTTACACTTCGGCACTTAAACCTTCCAGTGCTGATGTAAGTCACTTAAAAGCTTGAAACTTGAGACTTTCCTTATTTGTGTGCGCACTCTATAAGCTGGATACGTATATTCATCACACAAATGTCCTTTACAAGTAAAAGTCTAGTGAATAAATAGCCTTTTCTACTTATGATTTGTTTTAGGGTAAATAACCTCCATCAAACTATAATTTAATCATGGAAGGAGAAATAGTTTAGACTCTTTTTGTGGGGACTCGAACCATGGCTTATGGCGCGGGTTAGCCATGCATTTCGAGGCTTGAAGTCGTGAACTGAAATCCAAATCATAAACTGTAGAATTCCGTATGTTTCTTTTGTTTTCATAAAAATTGCAATTTTTAGCCTCCATGGAATGCTCAATTTGTAAGTAAATATTTAACGAATGCAAATATTTGACAAAATATAGACAATCTTAAATATTCAAAACAGACAATACAGAACTCAAACGGGGGATTTTTCCCGTCCGTTTTTTCAGGCAAAACAACGCGAGCTAATTACATTATCTTTCGAAATCGATACTACATATTCAAAATTTGACAACATCATGACATTATGTGGTTTCTGGAAAAAAGAAGAAGTCTGTTAATGTCATTTTCACCTTGATTGTGGACGTGAAATCACTAGCACTAGCAATAGTTTTATATAAAGTGAAGTCATATTGTTTATAAGCATCGGTAGATTCTTTTAAACTAAACTATGTATAATTTAATCTTGAGAACTAGAACGGTTGTTAGTCTTGTCTTTTTGAATAATAAAGAATTAAGTAATTATAACTTCCTGAAATCTTTAACAACAAAACATTAATATGTCACTAGATATCTTTTATGCCAAAATGTTACTTTGAAAAGTAATCCGATTTGTTCAAACTCATTAAATAATGCTATTTCCCAACATTTCACCTTAACATGAATGAATTTAGTGCCTATTGTGAAGTCGTGTTTAACTGATAATGTCATTGATAGAGATAAACAAATCAGAAGTATTTCCAGGACCATTTATTGGATTGTTGATAAGTGAAGCACAACCGAGTGAAAAATAGAACACAACATCTATCATTACGTTTCAATAGTTAACTTAATCATTTGAGGACAATTTTCATGTGATATTGATTAATTGTCCAGACACGTTACAAACCAGAACTCTCTTCAGCCTATTGCATGAAGATAACCGCCAAATAATTGTATCTGTAGATGTCTAAACCTATGACATTATAAATAAATATTTAAGGTTATTGTTTAAAGTTGTCAAGCAACAAGCTCAAAGTAATATTTTAAAAAAAATGTTTCTTTTTTTAATAGATTTTATTAAAGCAAACTGACGTAAAACGATATATTTTGAAAATATATTTTGCATACTTATTGATAACAATGTTAAAATAAAAGGCGAATAGATAAAGTAGATGATGAATGGGTTAGATGGTAACTGGTGTCATAGCATATGCTCAGAAAATATAATTCAAGAATATGAAAGTAAAGGTTAAGATGTGTCCATACAGAGTGCAACCAAAAGTAATCTATATAGTTTGCTATATAAGTGACGCACAGACGTAAATAAACTTGAACATAATTTACAAGGTGATGAAAGCAATCTTGCTGGCTCATTACACACTTGCTGAACCTAAACCAAACCAGGACACCAAACACCACACTGTCATTCTAATAAATCAGGAATGAAATAATACCTGAAATAAACAATAAATCAAAATTGTCATTAGCAGGTAACATCGGGCTCCACTTATCGAAACTATTCGAATACTTTAAGTTTTTCTTTTCCACCATAGAGAGTAAATAAAATGCTGTGTTAATTAGTGTTCTTATAAGGTAAAGCTAGCAAGATGAGGTGACTAAAAGAAATACTTAAGTCCTAGATATACGTCATCATTTTTGTAGTTATTTTCATTCAGAATATTTCTCATGGTGTCACATTTTCACCACTATGTTCAATTTTCATTCGGAATGAAAATTTCATTTTCAATGATTACTCATCTGTTTTGATAATTCATAGTACATAACTTTCTTTGGTAATCGTTGTTTACCATAATTGCCTTGGTCTTTTCATTATAATCTGAAAATCTGTCCTTGACAGGTACTGTGGATTTATTATGTTGAAAAGAGTTGCTGACTACTTCATTTTTCTCCAATGAGAAACATTTTCATTTCGCATTTTTATTTCACTGTCTTGATTTTTTTATCATTCTAATTGTAGTTTAAGCAGATTATTCCGATTAATAATATCGTCTGGGAACTCGAGGTCAATATGCATTTAACTGTCTGGATTTGGTAACTGTTAAAAACGACGAGCTATATCTGGCGCTTTACTGTATCAACTTCATATTTGGTCACATTGGTACAAAGATTAATGGCAAAAAAGGGGTTAACAATTCTGCCTGCATTGTTGCCATGTCATCAGCGACCATCTTTGATTTAGGCTGAACAACTTTGCGATCTTTTTGATTATTTTTAAAATGTCCTTATTGTACTTGAAGCAAAATATTAAATACCAGAAATAGGCTGATTACATCTCGCATTGCAAATGGAAGATCTTGTGTTGTGAAAACGTTGTACTTACGTATACAATTTAGTAGATAAACAAACATTAAGAAACATGTTGATTAGATTTGCATCCCAACGGAAGATTTTGAAGAACTTGTAGGAACAATAAAGGTATTGTAAAAACATATAACGCTCTTAGTATGAAATAAGATAATGATTGAAACTCTAATTCTGATTTGATTTACAGGGACTGTTTTCTAAATGGAAAATCTTTAGCTACTCGAAGAGTAACTGTTTGATAAATCTATATGGCATGAAAACAAAATGAGTGATGAAAATAAATATGCCAAAAGTTGAGTGTGCTTGAAATTCCCTTGGATAAGGATCTAACTGCTTATTGTCTCGTTAAAACCCGTACGAAACTCGGGGAGCTGATCCGGGGAGTGATGGTGAGAATGTGGGCTGATCAAGGTTCAGCGCCCCTAGAGGTTTCCGCAGAACCTGAAATGATGCTTTGTGTGGAATGGAGCTAACTTGGGTCACAGTGGTCAGCGAATACATGTGAAGTGTGCAGAAGCCGAGTGGAATTACAAGTCTGGGAGGCAGAGTGCACTATAAATCCCCAGTATTTATTCATTATATTACGCCAAAGATATTCTTGGGGAAAAAATATATGACAATGATTTCAGAAGAACAAATTTATTTATGCCCATCATAAAAATTAATGAAAAAATAATTCCCTAGTATCCTAAAATGTTTTCTTTCATGATTTTATTAACAAGAACTCTTAATATTGATATAGAAATGTTTTCACCTATTAATATAAATATTACGCTATATAATAATACAGAGGCAGACATTGGTAAATAGTCACGCATTCTTATAATAAAATTCACTGTCAATACCTGAACTCGCCTCATCGGTGAGTAGCCAGCATCCTAATTTAATCATAAAACTAAATTTCATCATTCCAGATTCCATTTCTAGAATTTCAGTTTTCATTAGTAAATTTTCTCTTAAAACAGACATGAAAATAGGTTACTAACATTTAACTATTAACATTTGGTCTTATGCTCTATAAAACTGATATACTGATACATTTCATTTACATTTTTCTAACACCAAATCATTCACCAATTCTTATTTTCGAACATGACCACTATCACTTTTATGAAATTAGATATATAAAGCTCCCGACAAGTTGTTTGTATCTATAATAATAATAATAATAATATCTTTATTTCATCACGGTAAAACATGTTTAATAACTATACATTGATCTTCCACATGTCCGGGGTACATTAAAAACATTAAAGTAATATAAAATATTCATGAAATTTACATAATCACTACCCATACACATGGGAAAAGAACATAAACACAATAGAAAATGATAAGAAATTGCCATATGATAATATACAGTAAAAACTAAAAATTATTTACCATTTGCACGAAAACTAAACAATTGCACAATAGGAAATAAAATTGGTATTAAAATGATATCAATATACAGAGACTTTATCTTTAAAAGTCAAGTTGGTCTTATTCATATATTCATATTTGAAGTCACCCGCACAAGCAATTCATCTTTACACATTCTCACACCCCAAACAAACTATTCTCTTAACATTCTCAGCTATCCTCTCCTTGACACACTATTTACAATGAACCCTTGAGTAATGAATACCATAAAATAGTACAATTATGAAACACTGGATAAAACATATCATAAAAAGAAATACAAGGATTAACAAATGTGACAAAACTAAAATTAAAATTTGACATTGAGTATTTACAAGTGATATTAACAAAGCTAAAATATAACATAAATAAAACTTCATAAATTATGAAACAAGATGTTTTAAAAGTTTTTAAATTACACGCATTTTTAACGTTTTCATTCAAAGAATTCCATAATTTAGCTCCCCTATAGGAAAAACTTCGCCTCATATATTCAGTGTTGGGTTTACACATTTTAATATCATTTTTGTTTCGTGTATTATAAGTACTGGTTTTTCTTTCGAATCTACTACATAAATAATTGGGTGCTTGTTCTTTCATGATTTTGTACATAGTTAGAGCCTCAATAACATACAATTTTTCTTCCAGGTTTTTCCAGTCAAGTTCATTAAGTGCTTGGGTACTGGAGCTATATCTGTTATTTCAGATGAAAAATGAAAAATGAAACTTGTTTATATAAAGAAAGTACAAAACAATTTTATATCTTTACTTCTTCCAATTTAAAAAAGAATGTGTCGTTTTAAACTTTTATTAGTCCTATTTGAAATAATACAAAATATGAATTTAACCAAGAAAATCAAGATAGTTGATGTACTACTTGTCAATTTATATTTTCAATATATCTATGTTGTTATCTTTAATTGACATTAGGACATTAGAACGATGAATGTATTGATATATTTAAAAAACCTGATTTGTGCAAAATATTTTTGGATTGAAGAATATACCGAGATGTGTTTTCGAAAGCTACGCATGAAGTTCAGATATCGATTAATATATCTTGTTCTTTAAATGCGCATATTTTGTAAACAAATATCAAATATTTAGGATGTACATTTGTCTCAAAAAAACCGAAACTGTTAGAATTATTCACCCAGACAATAGAGCTAATAGAGTGAAGAAATCAAAAACAATAAAAGATAAACAATACAAATCTCATTATGTTCTGAGAATAAGTTTAATGTCAAATCCGGTTCAATTATATTATATATAAAATATCAAATATATACTAATTTTGTGTCCACCCTAGTGATGCTACCTATGGTACTCAGAACCCATCTAGTTACGACATGATACAAAATCGTCCTGTTGCAGTTGCCCCCGGTTTTACTCTAGGTAGTATGTTGACCAAGAAACTAATTGATGTTATGGATCATTCAACCTATCCCACTCATGATCGTAATCGTTTTGCAAGATCTGGGAGTGGGAACTAATTCCTGCTTTCTTCTATTCCTCGGGCTATTAGATTTCATTGCATTGTTTTTGAATTACAATGTGTTATTTTCTATTCTTGGCATGCTATATTTTTCTTTTTTTATTGTGTAGTTACATGTATCTAGATCTCTCATGGTTTGTGGTTTCTCTTTAGTGGGCTCATAAAGTATCACTTGACTTGAAAATCACTAAAGTTGTTTGTAAGAACAGTTGACCATTGAAAAAAATAAAATAATTCTAAAATGTTATAAAGTCCTTGAATACTCTAAATTAATTGCGTTATTATGTCTGTATGACCTTTGAAATTACATTTTAAAGTTTCGCGTTATTCATTTTAATACAGACACAACAAAGATAATTCACTAGCAACCCTAACGCTATCTTGCGTAATTCAATAGGTAAAGTAAAAAGGTAAAGGGGACGGCCTGTATTGCTCAGGTCGGAGTGCATATCTCACGTTTGGGTCAGACTCCACAATTTGTTTTATTTGCGGTGAGGGGTTCGCCACATTCAGACTCCCCGCGAGTCTGTTACCTTCCCCTCATTGAAGAAAGCAAAGCACCCATTTGACACCTGGGTGGAGAGGACCACATTCGGGTAAGTATCTTGCTCAAGGACAGTACTAACGCCGCACACCAGATTAGAACCAACGACTCTCAATGCCCAGTGATAACAGTTGAGGATGAGGACGTATCCGCTAGGCTACGCGTGTCCTTTAATTCAATACACCTGTCTAAACTCAAAAAGCTTTCAAGGTAAAACCTGATGGACTTTAGAGTTTTACATTATTTCTAACCTTTCAAAGCGGCAATGGGTTTATTAAAGGCTGACTAAATCAACCTTACAGTATTATGAGTAACCTTACAAGAGGCGGAAAGCCAATCGTCAGTAAACGGTATGGGTTTGACGAATATGGGAATTATTTACTTTAAACATCCTAACTTAAACACATTCTCTTGTTAATTCTCTTCATCTTGTATAGGTGTCGCTTCGAATTTATCAAAATATGCTAGCTCCAGTAAGTTTATAACGCTTGACTAGGGCATCAAAATACACTTTTTAACTCAATATAACATTCCAAATTCTAGAAGATACCTACATCATGTTAATTCAAAATTCAAAAATTCAAAATTCAAAATTTATTTCAATAACTCATTCAAAAGCACATTCAAAACAACTTAGAATAAACCAACAGTATGTTAAAAACACAACAAAAGAATGGTATTGAGGAGATGGTAAAAGGCCAGTAAGGCTCGATAGGCCATCCCCTAAGTAGGGCCTAAGTTACACACGATAAAAGAGTATGACCTAAAAGATACAAAACACACATTCATAACACAAGACATGCCCAAAACAACAACAAAATGGTCATACGTTATATTAGCACAATTTTAACTGTAATCTTCTAAACGGTTTGTTTTAAACATTTTCCTAAATTCTTTAACAGATTTAGCTTGTTTTACTTTTTTATCAATAGAGTTCCATAAGCCAGGACCAGATGTCCGAATCGAAAGATCAGAAAACATTTTCCTCGCATTATGAATGCTATAATTTTGGGCATTTCTTGTAGTATAATTGTGATACTGGTTACATAAACACTCCTAGTTCTAAATTGAATGTATCATACACGTTTAAAAGTGTGTGTTTTTTGAACAACGGATTAGCAGATTTCTGAATTATTCAGCAAATAATAATAAAAAAAAATGATTGCAGATTGCTGAATTATTGTCAAATATTCAACATGACACAATCAGTTTATGGGTAAAATATTAAACCAAAATAAAATCAGAAATTAAATACACATGACGTAAACTAAGTAAGATATATGTTAAAGAAATACCGTATATACAATGTAAAATAAGACTATGAAAAGTTCCCCAGGCACATCTGCTCCAAATTGTCATATTGAAACCTCATGAGGGTTACATTTTTATATCATATTCTCCAATATCTCTAGAATGTATTTGAAGATTGCGTTTTATAGTATGTCAGTCATTTCAATATACCAATCTTGGCTGAAGATATCCTGTCAGACCAATTAGAGCGGGTTTATATTGCTTATGTCAATCATATTGCATAATTTCTTATAGCTGTATTCCTAATTCCCCAGATTTATTAACATTTTCAGCACGGTGCGTTTTCAAAGGTTTTGGGACGAGTTTTCTATCGCAAGTATTTTGTGTTGTTTTCATAGTATCACTAGATAATAATTATTGTCTAAAAAGTATTTTAATATCCCGTTTAATAATTTTATTGTCTATATTTTCTTACATATGGTGATCTAGATGGATTTTTTTATAAATGTTTCCAAACACGTTATTTAAATGTCAGAGAGGAATAATTGTTTTTGAAATTCATTATTGATTACTAAAGTTAAGATTACCATAAGTATCACAACATTTCTTTTGTTCGTTATGAGAGATGAAATAGCGTCACCAATTATCTTCTCCATCACGAGTCAGGTTTAGAGCTACTCCCACCACTGAGTCTATACATAAAATGTCCATTAAGACTTTAAACAACTTCTTAATGCACAGAAGAGTATTGTAAGAATTTTTAGGGTGCAAAAAGCCCTATTTCCAATCTGTACTTTCTTTAATCTATGAATTTAACAATAACAGAAGCGATGTTACCATTTTTTCAGGTCAAGCAATGAACCCTCATTTCCTAAGTAATACTCAGTTGTGTAATTGTCTTCAAATCAGCGTTTTGTGTCCGTGCAGTTAATGGCGCCGTTTTGACTAGCTTTAAAATATCAAAATGGCAAGCTTATGTCCAACGGTCTAAATCTAATTCATTTCACGTTACTTTACACATATAACAAGACATATAAAACACGTTGTATTTGATATTTCTAATGTATTTATACAACATAATAAAATGGATGACATTGGATTACGATAAATGATCACGTTCTTCTCAGTGAAACTTACGCCATTAGAAACCACATTGCAGTAAAGAACGAACGCCAGCATCCCAATCTAAAATAATGTCCTGTCATTTCTTTCAGTACTATTAGAACTACACTCGCGGTGTACACATTTTGCATATGTTTCACTGACATTTTGATGTAGATTTAGAATGGTAAATTAGTAATTAAAATGTATTATCAGTGACCATGGCAGATACAAATCTAGCAGAATCATTTTCTAAATGTCATTAATATCCTCCAATGTGCCTTTCGCACATTATATATCGGTTAATAAGTTACGATAGCTGTTAGCCACAAGTCTACGAGTGTTAGTTGGAATTCGTTCTTTTAAAATAACTTTCATAATAAAATGTTAAGGTACGAAAGCGTACGTTTGTCAAAATTGGTTAATTTTATATAACACTAAATGGCTATTGAAATTTCACATTTGTCAAATCTTTTTTAAACCTCTCAAGGTGTTTCTTTAATACAGGGTGTCCAAAAATTAACTGCACGTTTTTAAATGCTATAACTTTAAAACCAGGATTCGTGTGGCAACTATAGTGATATAAGAAAGCGATAAAAAGTTTACTTTTACCTACATCAGAAGTATTGTTCTTGAGTCATATAAAACGTAAAAGGTCATATCAGGGGTCTTGTGTCTTTTTTAGTTTTAATGAAACGTTTTCAACTTGGCATGGCTCATGCATGAGTATGGTATTAAACGTTTTACACTTTATGGTCAAAGGTCGTATTCGGATCAGGTCTCAACAACGTCAGGTTCACAAAGCTTTCTTTGTTTTTCTCAGAATTACGTTGTATTATCAAGTGACATATACATCTGGAGTATTAAAGATAAGGTGACATTGGTCTTAACAAAAGTAGTGGCAATGTCTTCGTCACTACAGTGACAGAATTATGTCTAGTTCAAATTGAATTTTGATTCATTAATCTTTTTAAAATTTAGGATTCGTGCAGACCATTTGCTTAAATACATGTAGTTAAACTTTTACACAACTTGCTTTTAATATAAACCTACAAAACAAAGAATTATCATCACACTGTCATTGGCGTGTGTTGTTACTTAAGCATCCTTCTGCTAACGAGCTCTGCATTTAGATACTGATATCAACAAAGAGCAGATGGTAAAATAATGAACTTCAAAAATGGAAATGATTATGAATCGTTTGATTGTAAGAGTCTAGACTGCTATAATAGTGGAAATAATGTACTTGGGTTCCCTATTCATACGAATATGTTTGATGTTCTTGAAAAAGATACTGGTTTGATCCATGATGACAATGATAATTTCATCAAATCTAATGATAAGTGTGAAACTCCCATAGATCAATTTAGCAATCATAACAAAATGTTGACTATACATAAACATGATAAAGTTTCTGATATTAGTCATAAAGCTCAACAAGTAAACAATTATCATAATGAGTGTACAACTTCAAGTAGTTCTGACATAAAAATGTCTCGTCTTGTAAAAAAGGGTATGAAAATTAGCCATCTTAATGTACAAAGCCTT
>JXSR01S030109.1:0-10021 GCA_000969725.1 Ophiothrix spiculata | reverse complement strand
AAAGAAATATTTGTATAGCAGCAATTTCCTTCATTATAGGCTAAGTTTTGTTTATTAAAAGGTATATAGTATCCCCTTCATAAATCAAAGGGTCTAATTATTGAATAGCATACAGTACTTAGTGTAAAGAGATCTTGATAGCAATTAGGGTACCAATTTTGCATGAAATTCTATCATGATATTCCAACATGTATATCCATTTTTTTGTGGTTTGTAGTCGACGATCCTTACAATCATATTTACAATGAGATACAATCACAATATACGTTTACAGAAAAGCTATCCGTTGAAAAGAACTTTAAAGGGCATGGAAATTCCACTCTACCTCAGTGTGTAACGCAGTTTCGTCCAAACTTACGACAGAAGGCCTTATCTCTTGGTACTGTGTTTTCAGTATATAAGTGGCCGCAGTTACAATGGGGCAACATAACTCTAAGTAATTTGTGTGCATATTATCGTATTGAGTCCTCTAATATGTGATCAACAAAATGCTACAATTTGTCAGTTCAAATATCGAGTTGACTACAGTCAACAAAATTGTTAACAAAATTGTTCCTCATTTTTGTTGAATTAGCATATGTGTAAATTGTAATTCCTTTTCATTGCGTCTACCAGTCCATGTAATCCTACTGTGAAGTCTATTCATATTTACGAAAGATTTGTACGTAGCGAACTGACAATTTTGTTAACCCATTACAAGTGATTACAATTTGTAACGCTACTGACCATGAAATTCAGTTTTTTGTAATCGGATAAAGGAGAACAATAGAATCGCGGGTCATTTTACGAGAGAAAATGTTCACAGAAGTGCAATTTAACGGCACATTTCGTTCACACAAAGAAAAAAGTCTAGGCGTTAACTAAATTCTAAAATCGTTGAAAATATCAACCACGTGAAATATTATTTGACTGGGTCAGTTTATACTTTCCACTCTGGTTCTTTCTAAGGTACAAAATACGTTGTGCAAGAAATCATTGTGATTACATTAATTTCGCAATGCACACCACCAAACATTTGACATCAAACAAAATAGAAAAGTGTGTGTACTGATTTTTCATCACCAGGCCTCCGTTATTATAAAAGAATGCATTGGTGAGTCTATATCAGATTAAAAGATAACAATGACTTGTTGCACTAAATATTAGGTAGCTCAAAAGAACCACTACACTACACCATTACATGTACACGCAATGCATTTTCTCAATCAATGCTTAGTTGCACATGTACACGCGCGCTTTTAACATCTGCACCCTGCAGATTTGGTTTGAGGGAATAAATTGATTTCACTGATATAAATTGACCCTATGATATTTTAAATTCGTTTCAATCAATGTAAGTGTATTACTTGGAATAAGGTGTTTATTGCACACAAACTTCATCTCCACCAAAAGAAGATATTTACGACGGATTACGAATGATTACATCTTGTTAATGGTGAATCAATGGTTTTTGCCTGTCGTGCGGAAATATTTTAGTACGGTTAATTAGTTTTCAATTGTTTCCCTAACAAATTTGTTGAGTAGAATTTGTTAACTAAAACTCCAAGTAAAAGCCTGCTTTTTTAATTGTTCTCAACCAACAATTTGTTGACAAAAACGTTAACTACAGAATTGAACTGACAAAATGCAACAAAATGTAGCTGGAAAGGCGCGTATTTAATGTTGTTATAGGCATATCGATATGTCATGGTCTTCTTTGTCAAAACATTTCACACATGCAGTAGATCCATTTGACTTAAATATCGGAAGTTCATTTGGCGGATTCTTCCGGATGACATATGCAATTCAGATCCTTTTTAAAACCACAAATAGGTAATAAACGTGGGTAAGTCTAAAATCTTATTTTATGTAGCTTTAAACATTATTTTTACCAGATGAACCAAAAAACCGTCAAGACTTAAAATGTCTTTAAGGTTTCTTAATAAAGTTCAAATATTCAAAAGGTGGATATTTTGCAGTGTGACACATAGAATATAGATCTTTTTTCTACATACACTGACCATGCTGACGTAAGGTAATAAACTTAGAAAAGTGCAAAATTCTATTGTGGTAATTCTAATAGGTAATAGACGTAAGTCTAAAATCTTATTTTATGAGCTTCCAACATTATTTTTACCAGATGAACCAAAAACCGTTAAGACTTAAAATGTCTAAAGGTTTCTGAATAAAGTTCAAATTTTCAAAAGGTGGATATTTTGCAGTATGACACACATAATAGAGATATTTTTCCAAGTACACTGACGTAAGATAATAAACTTAGAAAAGTGCAAAATTCTATTGTATGAAGCTTTCTGATGCTTCAAGTTCAAGCTAAAATTAATTATTTGAAGGTAATAAACTTAGAAAAGTGCAAAATTCTATTGTGTGAAGCTTTCCGATGCTACAAGCTGAAATTAATACGTCGAAATTTAATTGCTCTCTAAATATTGGTGACGCGTGTTCAGCCATTTTGACAAATGAGTTGTACTCCAAAGTAATAAGGTGGATAAACCTAAACACCTCACAAAAGATAAGTGGACAGTCAATCTGATCCCCATAAATCCAAGACTGAGCCCTCAAATTCCATCAATATTGGCATATATGAAAAATTAGCAATCTCAGCTAAGTATTGACTCCAAATTTGACATCAAAACCGTTACCATTCTTTTACACCAACCGTTTGAAATTTTGATCTCAGTTTTCATTTCTCACATAGCGTAATACACACAATACACAATTTATGGTTCAACTCTTCTCAGACTTAATGCACCGCCTAGAAAAAGTTGTTTACAGCATAATAAAATGCGTGGGGATTTCAATTTCTTTTCGTTCTGCATGACCAAGAAATGTCAAGTTGAAGTGCGATGAAAATCAATAACCTGCGAAGTGTAAACTTTTCTTCTTGTTGATTTGTTAAGATGGTCAGAAGAAATGACATAGCAGAGTTGCTGAATACACATCGTTATGGTTCTCTCCCGGGGTTCTCTCAATTGCTACAAGAGGGAAAATAACGGGGCTTGTATATATCGAAAATTGATAATTTCAAAATTCAAGTTCTAAATGGATGTCATACATCTTATATGAACTTATGTGTTTGCTTCATGAATGCTAAAGTAAAAATGCTTTATTTTTAAAAGTCATTTTAACTTATGTGTATAATTTAAGAAAATCAAGATAAAGCTAGCTGTTTGGACTACAATTATAGCAACTTGACAAAAAAGAAAATAAAGTCAAACCAATTTCATCAAAAAGGATAAATAAACAGGTGGCTAAGTTGGTAAAATAATGAAGACTGACACGCGAACGACAATAACATCTCTGTACTCTACGCAATATGAAAAACATCGATCATCTATCGATTCCACTAGAAGCATTGTAGTGATGCACTATAATACTGCGGGTATACTCAAAATGTGAGAAATGAAAACCGAGCTGTATTTTTCAAACGGCTGGTGTAGAATGATGGTAAAGATTTTTATGTCACATTTTGCGGTCAAAATTGAGCTGAGATTACATGTTTTTCATATATGTCAATATTGATGGAATTTGAGGGCTCATTCTAGGATTTATGGGCATCAGACTGACTGTCGACTTATCTTTTGTGAGGTGTTTATATAGGTGCGTGTACCTGCAACTTAAGCCTTACTGCAAACATTTTTTTACCTGCTAACTAACACTGCAATTGATCAACAGTGGACGTTATATGAAGCTGAAAGTAAATTTTACGTCTTCAGTTTTCAGGGTTTTGTATCCTTAACTTAGTTTCGGAGGAAAGAAAGAACGTTCTTGTCGGAAAATGGAACTCCGAAATGGTTTCTTCTTGCTCTGTGTCGTCAAGCTGTCATTTCAACAGGATATCCATTATGACAATGCAGCAGTTGCAACGGATGTACCACAATGCTCACAGCTGGGAAAGTAAGTGTCGCAATTGCCGTTTTTGGTCAAGTAATACCCACTCGTGGCACAAATTACTTGTACACGGAACTTGGTGGTACATGGCTCCATGTACTCTCTAAATGTAAAAAGAGTTAAAAACGAGTGAATCCCAATTTGATTTTGACTTTTTTACACTCTTTTTCGAGTGAATTTGGATTCACTCGTTTTTTCACTCTTTTTACACTCCAGACAACCTGTTTATAATTTTACGGGGGTTCACCTAACGGGGTTTAGGACGTTACTATACCCATTTTCAAAGTTAAGGCTACAGTCCCTAAATGGGTGCCATTTTTGCCAACTGCATCTTTAGTGCAACTTTTTACCTACTTACACATATCAGAATAATACAATTGTTGGCGTACATATGTAATCGAGTCTCTAGTTTATACATGTGACTTTAGTAGTGATTTCACGTCCATTGAATATCAAGGTCAAAATTACGTCAATAAACTACTTCGAACAATTTACACCTTTTTCGCCGAAGCCTTAAAATGTTATGATGTTCGAACGATTCGCCTGTTTTCAAATTGACAGATTGTAGGCTTGATACTTTTTATTGAATTACAAATAATATTTTATAAATGTGTTGTGTTGATTTTGAATGATAATGTAACAAACCCGCGTTGTTTTGCCCGAAAAATCGGGCGTGAATTATGACTCTGAGTTCGCCTTGTTTGAGCTTTGAATTGCCTGATTTTAGTATCTACATTATCTACATTTTGTCTGATATACGCATTCGCATAATTTACTTACAAATTGAGCATTCCAATTAGGCAAAAATTGCAATTTTTATGTAAACAAAAGAAAAATACGGCATTCTAATGTTTATGTTTTAGATTTTAGTTCACCATCTCAACGCTGCCTTGATAGCTCAGCGGTAGATCTCTCGCTTCGTAATGCATGACTACCCCCCGCCATATCCATGGTTCGAGTCCCCGCAAAGGCTGTGGAAACTATTTATCTTTTCATGATTGAAAAATAGTTAGGATTCACATTTTCCTGGGCATGTGGATTCCTCGTACCCTTAAACTGATTATCTATCCTAAATCATGATCATTTGTTGTTGTTTATATGCAGTGGTACATGGGATTTAGAAAGCAAATATGATCTAATCAATTAGTTTCAGCACAAAGTACGTACAAGAAATTATGTAATCCTCTATTTTGCCAATAACAAGTTTTGTCATTGGGCTCACCAACGTGATGATCTCGCAAAATAGCGCGGTTACTTGCTTTTCCTGTTCCAAGTGTAGTTTATTTTATTGTTTGTCATTGAATTCATTAATTACAGCCCCCCACCCCTGACGAAACTCTCGCCCTCGTTCGCCCCAAAATGAAATTTGACTTTGTACATGGGTCTATGGAGAATGCCTTGTTCTCGCCCCCTGGAAACATGTCTGCCCCTTCTCGCCCCCTCATTTCAAAAAGTCTAGTTACGCCACTGATTACATTTAGAAAAAGAAATTGTTTGGTTTCGACTTATTTGCCGTAACATTTCTTCCAATTAGACAGATCTTATTAGATGGCGGTTCAGCCGTGGATGCTGCTATCACATCAGTGTTGTGTGTTGGAGTAGTTAATCCACAAAGCTCCGGGATCGGAGGAGGGTTAACGATGGTTGTACATATTAACCAACCACAAGCAACTGAAGCTCTGATGGCTCTTGAAAGAGCTCCTCAGGCAGCAACATCAAGTATGTTCCCCACAAGAACATCATCAAAATACGGTAAGAATAGTTATCAACAAAATTCAAAACTAATTAAATTTATTTCCAACCTCTTCTTCCTCCGATATTTCTGACCCCACAGGATTAAAATATGTTTAGACATGGTCAACAAAATTGCAATCATGGTTAAAATTTCGATATTCTTTAATTGGGCATACTTGAAATGTTTGATGCCGTGTTTTATCTTTTTTCTCCTTTTAAACTTTTTTTTTTTAGTTCCTAGATTTTAAAAGCTTAGTTGCCACCAAAGACTATGTTATATTAGTGGGTATTGTCATGGTTCAAGCTATATAAGAGACGAAATAACCCACATTTTTCCCTATATTATTATTAAAAGGAGTTAAGAGTGTGGCGATACCATGCGAGATACAAGGTTTATGGAAGGCACATCAGCGTTACGGGCGTCTTACCTGGGGCGCAGTATTCGAACCGGTCATCACCTTAGCACAAAATGGATTCCAAGTGACTAAACATTTGGCATACGTACTTGGGCTTAGTTCAATTGAAGATGACTACCCGGAAATTATGTAAATATCATTCCTTTTTTATTTGGCTATTTCTACTCATATTCTTACACATGTTATTCTCGCAGACAATCAAGTTCACCGCCGGGGTGTTGCTGAGGGTGAACGGAGTTGCAGATGTTCAGTATAGTCCACTGGGAAAATAAAGAGGAAAGGAAAAACAGGAAAATGCATGCAAACTGAACAAGGAAAATTCATGATAGAAAACGGTCATGCCATACCACTCTGAAGTTAAATGTGTAGCGTGGTCGAGCGGTTAGAGCACGGGTCTCGTAATACAGAGGTTGTGGGTTCGAGCCCCGTGCCCGGCGGTTTTCGTCTCCTTGTTTCCTTGGGCAAGAAATTTTACTCTACTTGCTCCGTGGTTCGGAAGTCACGTCAGGCCGTTCGTCCCCTGTACAAATAGACTCCTCCATGGGGTTTGCATGCATGTCATGCAAGTACAACAATGTATATTGATTGATTGATTGATTGATGTCGGTTGCAATTAAATTTGAGATAGTATCAGCGTAATATAACGCACAGTTCGGGATTTCTGTATTTCCTGTCTCAATTGACATAATTAATGGCACGAATATCCCTTTATTCATGTCTGAATTTGAGGAATTTTTGAGCAACACTGATCTTTTGTCGGGAAAGACTATTATCCTTGGGGATTTCAATATCCAGTAATGACATTCCTACAAAGTCGGAAACTTTTCAACTTAACAAATTATCTCATCTTTTGGCTATCATCAGTTACTTGACGTCCCAACTCACAGACATAACCATACCTTAGATCTGCTAATTGTTAAAGACAATGAAAAGCTTATCAAAAATTGGGAAGTCGATCCCATTTTTCATTCTGATCACCTAATTATAAACTGCTTGATATCACAGGAGCATCACCGTCTAGAACATTTACTGCATCTCGCAACTTTAGTAAAATTGATCATCAGGTTTTTGCATCTGATCTTGCCTTACAGCTTAAGAGTATTCATAATAAAATGAAGGATTCTGCCACTGTTGATGATTTGGTCGATGGCTACTATAATGCATGCAAATATGTTCTAGATGCCCATTCATCTGAGAAAATCAAGCACCGTTCTGTAAGATTTAAACCAAAATGGTACAATGAAATTGTTGTTGAAGCTCGGCGTGAAAGACGTCGTCATGAAAGGCGTGGGAGAAAGTCTCGTTCTGACTCTGATTATCAAAAATATATTGATGCCAGAAGGGCATCTGCGGACATCATTTCTGCTGAAAAATCAAAGTTTTATTCAAACAAACAAATTGACTGTTATGCTAAGGACATGCATAGAACTGTAAATGAACTTCTTAATGTTAGTACCAATGTTTTACTGGATTGTGATGCACCTGAGAATCTCGCGAATAATTTCTGCACTTACTTTATTGGCAAAGTCCACAAGATTAGGAATGAACTTGATAGTAGTGCTCACACTTTTTTCCAATTTGATCCTCAGTGCAATTTTTCAAATTTCCATCATGTTTCTGAAGAAGACTTGTATGATATCATCATAAAATGTCCCTCCAAGAGCTGTTCTCTTGATCTGATACCTACATGGTTGGTTAAGAAACATCTTCATACATTATTACCTCTTCTCACTCTGATTGTCAACAATGCCCTTGCCTTGGGTTATTTTCCTGCTAAGCTTCGTCAAGCCATTATTTTTCCGGTTATCAAAAAGATATCGCCTGACAAGAACCAGCTGAGTAACTACCGCCCTGTTTCCAATTTACCTTTTATTGGAAAGCTCATTGAGAAAGTTGTCTCCTCTCAGGTGTCGGAATACATTGATAGAAATAGCCTTGGTGACCCGTATCAGCGAAGTACTGAAACTGCCCTTGCAAGTGTGCAAAATGACATCCTGAGGGCAATTGATGACAAAAATGCTGTTTTCCTTCTCATGCTGGACTTATCTGCGGCATTCGATACCGTGGATCATGGTATCTTGTTAGATCACTTCGCTCGTGACTCTCCCACTCAGTGACCAAGAAATAATTTCCTCCCCCACCGTCCGTAACCTTGGCGTTATTTTTGATCATTCTATGACCATGGCTAATCATATTACTGTGTTATTCCGTTCTGTTAACTGGCAGCTGCGTAATTTGTACCGTATTCGCAAATTTTTGGATATAAAAACTTTACAGTACATTGTTCGCACTCTCATCTTATCCAAGTTAGATTATTGCAACTCTCTGTTATATGGCATTGATAAGAAGCAACTAAATCGCCTCCAAGTCCTGCAAAATAGATGTGCTCGTCTTATTTTCAGACAACCTAGACGCTCACACGCCACTCCACTTTTACGTTCCCTTCATTGGTTGCCCATACCTGAGAGGATTCAATTTAAGGTACTGTGCCTTTGTTTCAAAGCTTTCCACCAGAAGTCACGTCAATATTTGTCCTCTTATTTTCAGCTCTATAGGACCACGTATGCTCTTCGTTCTGATTCTACTATCACTTTCTCTGTGCCCCGCTCCAAGAAGCAAATGGGTGATCGTGCTTTATCAGTTGATGGTCCCCGTCTTTGGAACGAGTAACCGTCGAGCATTCGTGGTTGTTGTGAATTGTCTGGGTTCAATTGACGATTACAATAAATTAAAATTCACCTATATACTAAAACATAACGTTGTATACCAGTATCGATATACGATGTGTCTCATTTTCAAAAGAAAACATACACAAACAACAACAATATCAAAAATAGGTTTATTTCAATTATCGAATACTAATTGAATTAATGAGTAGTGTGCCTAGACATACTAAGAAGTCGTCAAGAGTGAATACACCCGAATGTGTCATCAACGTAGGGTAGCATTGAGAAAAGGAGGATTGATAACACCGACAACTTGCTGTTCCTAGGTTAGTACTCATGTAATCAGTTGAAATTAATACAGGAGTACATCCAGAAAACAACAACAATCAGCAATATCTGCTCGATGGCTTATGTTATCCTCCAATATCTTCAATAAAATGTTATTATCATTTCCTAATGACTGAACTTTTAAAAGGTTTATCAAATTTTGAATATTTTAAGATGCAAGAAAAATGAAAATGAAATGTGAGCATTATCATTTAACTATGTTTCAGAGATATGTTCAGAAATTATGATGGTAGTGTCAAAACGGAGGGTGACATGATGACGTCACCAACACTAGCTGCTACGCTTCAGAAGATAGCTGATGACCCATATGAAATCATGAATGGCAGTGTGGCCCAGGATATAGTTGACGACATCCAGGATGCAAGTACGTATATGGTCGGCCGACTTTCCTTTCTTGTAGAATTACTTTTAATGCTGCTTTCATACTTATTGTCGCTTTGCAGCTTTGTAGCTTTGCAGCTATGTCGCTTGCTTCCTTTCACACTTTTGTAGCTTTGCAGTTTTGTCGCTTTGCTGCTTTGCCGCTTCATGTCGCTCCCAAAGTTGAATTCATTTCAACTCAAAATTTTTGTCGTGCGACAAAATTTTGCCGATATCGATTACCTCAGCGACATGTAGCTTTGCCGCTACGACAACCGGAAGCGGCAAGTTTTTGCAAAAAATAGTCGTCACGCAGCGACAAAGCTGCAAAGCGACATTAGTATGAAAGCAGCATGACCCCGTCATATCTGGATGTCTTCAAAATGAATGTACTGAAAATCGGTTTGTGAACCAATAATGGTAACAAAGAAATATTGACAATCTGACAAGTTAATTAGACAATAAAATACAGCCTTTACTTAAATTACTTGTCCTTTTATTACATAACAACCGGCATTGGCCGATGTTTGGCGATCAGAATGAAGCTGCAAGGCCGAAACATCGCGGACACGACACCGGTGATTGCTTGCGTTGCCCGGTTGGTAATCG